>JAVQJG010073090.1:0-26613 GCA_036024015.1 Craterocephalus amniculus | reverse complement strand
AGACAAATGGTGCCAAAATTGCACCTTGCAACCTCGCCTGGACTTTGTTTGGGAAAATCGTCTGTAATTTTGTACAGCTTCACTTTAGCAGATGATGCCTTTGCAGAAACAATGTCAACATATTTTACTTTGGTTTGGGAGCTTTTAATAGCTTAGTTAGCATGATTTCAGAGAGTTAAAGATAAAGCTGGACTGATCGGAAGTTCGAAGATCATTTAAAGAAAAGCAGAAAAACAAAAGTCTGGAAGATTGAATGTTAATTCTTCTTGTTAATGAATTCACCTCAATCCAGGAAGCAGCTGGAATGCTGCAGACAGGCTGGGAATACTGCAGCCATGCTGGGAACGCTGCAGCCAAGTTGGGAATACTGCAACCATGCTGGGAACGCTGCAGCCAGGTTGGGAATACTGCAGCCATGCTGGGAACGCTGCAGACAGGCTGGGAATACTGCAGCCACGCTGGGAACGCTGCACCCAGGCTGGGAATGCTGCAGCCAGGCTGGGAATGCTGCAGCCAGGCTGGGAATGATGCAGCCAGGCTGGGAATGCTGCAGCCAGGTTGGGAATGATGCAGCCAGGCTGGGAATGCTGCAGCCAGGTTGGGAATGCTGCAGCCAGGCTGGGAATACTGCAGCCAGGCTGGGAATGCTGCAGTCTTCTCCTGGATATAGATCCTGAACTTGATCCTGCTTGTAGAAAACAGATGAAAGGTTTGAGTTCAGGATGATGATCCGGGATGGAATAAAACAGGACCCTTATTTTTCCTGCATGGATTGAACCATACTTTCCTTATCTGCAGGAAGTTTATCACGAAGTTCCTGGACTTTTACCCCTCATGGAATAGAAAACATGGAAGTTTTGGTGTGAAAGCTCGACTGGGAAAATGATTTAGTGATATGTGAGCATCATTTACTGGAGTTCAGATGGAAAACCTTTCTCCTTCCTCTTCGGATGAAGAGTTCAGTGTCTCGGTTCCCTCCTCCTCCCTCTGAGGCTAAATGGGTTTTTTATTCTATTGCAGGAGCTCCCATCAAGCCTCTCACTTGTTTTATAAGTTGGGATGTGTGTACGCAGCGTCGGGAGGCAATCCGGTTTGGGATTCGCAGCTGATTGCTGCTCTCGTCGTCCCACTGCATTATCTCCATTCATCCTCCACTGCTCCACATCCCTCCAAAAAGTCTCTTTGGGATCCCACAATGAATCCCTCTTTCATTCACGGCAGGCGGAGGTAATAGATTCAGGCGGCGCTGCTCTCTGCTTCCTCTCAGGGAGGCGGGGAGGAAACACATCCAACATGGCAGCCTCTGCGGCGAGGGCCCCGTCCCTCAGCACTCTGTCACCCTTCAGATATCATCCCCAACCCAGTCGCAGCCTGAAAGCCCTTTTTTCTCCTCCGCCGCCGCTTGAAACGGGCTCCGGCAAATTTGATTTAGCAGCTCGCCGTTGCCCATTCCCGGGGAAAGAAAACAAATATTGTTATAATGGTAATAACATCTATTTGGAGCGGTGGCGACAAACGGCGGCGGGGCCCTTTGAAGGAGACCCCTCTGTGCTGCCGTATAGCTGCCTTATTCTTATTCATGAAAGCCGCGGTTATGCATATTAGCACAAACTAGGTATTCTACTCAGCGGCATTTGGAGTGTCAATCATCCTTACAGAATACAAGAGCCAACGGTGACAAAAGCGGAGTGGGCACGATCGCCTGACAAATTGTCCCCAAAGTCAAATTTGACAGCCTTTTATGATTAATGGGCTTGATTATGGAGAAGTATCTCCCTGAACTCATTTCCGGGTGGTTCTCCAGCTCTGAGAGGTGGAGGAGGAGTAGGAGGAGGAGGAGGAAGGCTGATTGTTTGCAGAGGTGAATGAGTGGAGGAAAAAGGAAAGAAAGGCTCAGTGGAGGAAAGGTTGGATTGAATTAGCAGCGGAGGAGTAATATAGAAGCAGAGCGAGGAGGAGTGTGAGGTCTCTCACTTAATAAACAGCAGCAGCCCGCTGTGTTAGCGCTCGCTGCTAATCAGAACCAACAAAGCGAAGCTGGAGATCAGAGATCACGTCTCCCTGTGGAGGCCACGGCACACGATCTTTCCTCTGCCTCAGGTCCAAACTGGGGCACAGACCTGTCTCTGGTTGGGTCCCGATGAGGAGGTCACTGTTAAAACATGTGAAAATAAAGAAACTCGTTTTAGAAACTAAACGTTTGAGTTCAACAGAAGATCTGAAACTTTATCAAAGCTTCATCAGAAAAACTGCTTTATTTTACTGTGAAAACTGCAAACTGGTTTTTATCTTGAGGAATATTTGTGTTTTATATTCCTATGTTTTTTTAATGATAATTTATTGAGTAAGTGTCTTATTTGAATACAGACTTTACATCCATACTGGGTTGTGACACAATATTTAAGCTTCAGAAATCTGCACAGAAACTCCTGACAGATGCAGAGATGTGGGATGCAGCCAAAACCAAATTTCTGTTTTTTTAACAAGGATCTTATTTTCTTTTTTCTCTAATATATATACTTATTAAACTTAGCAACTAGCCTGCTTTGCTGTTAACTATATAGGACCATGGAGAGAGTTCAAAGGGTGCAGATTAAAGGGGAAATGTTTATTATAAAAAAATCATAACATCAAATTTTAATCATAAATGGGCTTTTCCAGTCACATGACCACCCAGTGTTTGTTTGACTGTACGTCACATTGACTGACTCCTATTTAGACATACTAAGTACTTCTACACACCTTCATACACTGGGAGGCAACATGGGGTTCAGTGTCTTGCCCAAGAACACTTCGACATGTACAGTAGTTACGGGAAGCTGGGAATTGAACAGCCAACTTTCCAGCTGACAGACGAATTCTCTTCCTCCTGAGCTACAGCCACAGAGATGCAACATCACCTGAATGATGAAGATAAATTCCATCAAATATGAACAGATATGAAAAGAAAAATCAAAGTTTGAGCCAAAACATGCAGATCCATGAAAATAAGTCAGTAAAAATGGTTTGAGCAGGTGAAGTCTTTTCTTCTCCACAATTATCATCATGAATGTCACAAATGGAAAAACATGTGTTTATAAGAAGTCCTAAAAACACCTGGCAGGTCGTGTGTGTGTGTGTGTGTGTGTGTGTGTGTGTGTGTGTCAACTTCTAACCATCGTCTCTGTTTGACCTGCAGCCTTGAACGAGCCCACCATCGACTACGGCTTCCAGAGGCTACAAAAGGTCATCCCACGCCACCCTGGAGACCCTGAGAGGTTACCAAAGGTGAGTAGAGACGAGTCATTAAGTCAGCGCGGCAGGTCAAAGGTCCTGTGCCTGGCAGGTACCACCCAGAATGCACCTGTCCATCAGAGCTGCTGCTAATCAGGCAGTTTAATCAGGTTACAGCAGCTACAGTATTCTGGCTGATTTCAGAGTGTTTGTCCCTCTGTGGCCACCATAGACCCCCTGCACCATCTCACGTTGGTTAATGCAGCACAGAATCCGACCTGAATTGCCTTATTGGATTTGTTGGTTCTGCTCAGCACGCTTTTGGCACCGCTTGGCTCTGCTTGCTGCCAGCAGGCCAGATTGTTCCCAAACCTTCTAACAGGAAGCAGCTGTTTCAGGGAGAAAATCCTGCCACAGGCAGGAGAAGGGCTTTGACGAAGTGCGACCTGCTGAATATTGGGGTCCGTTCATTGTTTGATGGGTTTACTATCATGCTTTCTCCAGGAATTAACAGTTGCTGGAAAAAAATCTCGTGCTGGACCAGTTTGCCTGATCTTCTCCTGCTGGAATCATTACATTTATGCAAACAAACTGCTGGAAATGCAAAGATCTCATGTTGTTTTGGAAATTATACATTCAGAATTTAAAGGCCTATTTATGCTCTCTTACGGACGTAAATAGGGACGTCTGTTTCAAACGTTCTCATGCATGGTTGTCCTCCTTCCTCCAATTGTCTTTTATGTTGCCATGGTTGATTTCCACCAGTGGGCAGTGCTGAGTTCATAGTTAACTCCTGCAATTCATCATCAGTTTCAGTTTCAGTTCAGTATAAAGTTGTTTCCAACCACCCGACAAACCCTGAACACTCACACTCACCTTTTTTCAAAAGCTTTCACAAATTTTGTCCTTGTCCTCATCCTTCTGCATTTTTCTTTGTTTTTTTCCTCCTTCAGTTCCATTTCTTCTTCTTTAATTTGTTTCTGCTCAATACTGCCACCGTGGCTTGTGGTGGTATTACTCCTACTTCTGCATCCAGTGATGGATGTGTGTGCAATGACCCTGAAAGCGTACCATATTACACATGTAACCGACACAGGAGATAGATGGAACTGTCTGTCCGTCTTCTGCATCAGTCTTAATTGGACCTTAAGGGTGTTGCACCAATCTGTTTCCACTGAGTGGTACGGTATGGGTCGCAACGGTCGGGTAAGCTATTTTGAGCGTTTCTATTGTAGAAGAGTCCCATAAAACTATTTTTGGGCACAATGCACTAAACGCCAGGCAGAACCAAAAGCAAAACAACTCCCAAAACAAACATGACATTAAAAGTGGTCAGTCCAAGCTGAGTAAAGAGTAAAAATAAGACATCAGGGTCTGGTCGGCTCTGAAGTTTCTGCAAAAGGATCTGGATGGAGCGGTGAAGAATTAAAACGTATATAGAACTAATCTCATGTTATTTTGGCTTTACGTGTGTTGGTGTCGCATTGGTATGATGCCACACAAGGCATTTTGTCAAAATCCCACATGCCACATGCCTCAGTGGAAACAGGGCAATTTAAACACTCTGAGCTGGAGTTAATTGTTGATTTATTCCAGTCTGATCATCTGATCAAACCAAAGCCAACACAAACATCAAATATCAGCACATCGCAGCCTGATGAGGACAAAAGTAAAAGTAACAAGTATTTCCCAAATTAGCAGAGTAAGAGGTTCTTTTTCACAAATTTAGGCAAGCCAAAGTAAAATGTGTGATGCAGTAAAACTGTTGTACCTTTCTCATCTTAGTTTGTTCTCACCTACAAAGGAGTCAAAATGCCTGGTAAACCTAGAAAACGGTCAACTATGAAGAAAAGTGCACGTGATTCAAAAATCACATGCGAAAACATTAAAAAATGAATCAGCTGTGAAATCAAGATGCTGGTGTTGGTGTTTACCCACAGACAAGCATGTGTGCACACACACAGAAACAGCATGCAGCCGTGCAGCCATCGGTGTCCTGGTTAGTATGAAGAGATTATTCTGGCTGCAGCCGGCTGCGAGGAGGCTAACTGAAGCAGATTCTCTGAGGCAGCGAGCAGCGGCGGCCGGCGGCGAGCGTCAGATGGGCCCTGACACTCGAAAGCAGTTGCCAAATTGAAACCATTTATCAAAATCTGACATCGGAGATCCAGTCACCAAAAAAGCAGTTTATTTGTAAATTGATACTAATAGTGAGCACACATTGTCTGGCCCCTTTGATGGCCTGATTTACAGCCAGAGTGGAACGCCGAGCAGCCTCCTCTCTGCTCTGATCCCCGCTGCCTTTTACATATTTATTTATTCAAAAGAAAACTCAATAAGCCTGTGGTTTCTTTCACTTGGAGAGGTTTTTGAATGAAGCAGAAACAGGGTGAGGAAAAGAGCTGCTGTGTGAGGTGACAGCACGGCGTGTTGCTGTGACCGAGCTGCGACGGGTTAACACGTGCTGTCACTTCTCTTTTGTTTTCACCTGCAGCTGCCTCTCTGCTGAGGACAGCAGCTGGGATGGAGAGAGATGTCTGGACAGGCGGCGCGACACCGAACAGATTGATTCGTTGTAGGCGTCAGGTAGAGGATTACAGGTGCAGCTTACGGGGACAGAGGGTTAACGTGAACAGGGAGGCCGATATTGAAACTTGCAGGAAAAAAAACATGTTCATTTTACCAGAAAGATGGAAGCCTGCACATCACAAAGGCTGAGTGGAGCGAGCCTGTTAGCCCAGCTCCATATTTCTTTTTAAGAGCTTAGTTATCATGTGTATAGATCTGAGTATATTTAAGGAAAAGAAGCAGAGTAAGTTGACTCCTTTTAGAGCAAAAAGAAAAAACATTGTGTAAAATGTCCAACTCCAAATTACAGAAATACAATACTGTCTGGAGGCCAATATTATCATGAGGAGCTAATCGGTTTCTTAGATAGAATTCTAACTTAAGACAGTTTCAATACCTACAATAACCATTTGCTCAATAAAATAAGCAAAGCCAAAACAATTAGCCTAGAACTGATTTGATTGTGATGTTTACTCAATTATCAGTTTGATAATTGTTACTGATACATTGTTACAATTATTAGTTACTGAATAAACTATTGTAGTGCCACCTTATGACAGTAAACTCTGTTAGCTTAATAACAAGAAAGCACTTAATAAGTTCTACTGATTGATATAATGTTTTCTTTAGCAATAAAGAAACATGTGTTTTTTGGTCAGCTAGAATAAGTTTTATTGTGAGTTGATAAAGCAGATTAGTGATTTATGTTACAGTATATAGTATAACATTGCAGGTTATACCTTTAATGCTTTGTGTACACTGAATACATCCAGAAACACAAACATACCATAAGTCTGGGATGATAGTGCTTGCTAAGCTGCTGTGCTGCTGCTGCTCGGTCCTGGGATCCACAACAAAAGGTCTGGCACTTTTGGCTGCAGCCAGGGGCGATTCTAGGATCAGAAGTTTGGGGGTGCTGAGCACCCATTGAGCTCCTTAGACTATAGATAAATTTCATGTTTTGTGTTTACGTTTTAATGTGAAAGAAAGGAAAAGCACTTTTTGTGACTAAAAACCATGAAACCTGATAAGGGTCATTCAAATGCTGAGCTGTAGTAAAAGTTGAACAGATTTTATTCATGAAAGGAACATATTTCCTTAATTTCTGGAAGAACACGCCTTATTTTGATACAAACTCCTCAACATACACATAAATACATAGAATGCATAATGTGTAAATAATATGAACAGAAACTAACTTTATCCAATTTATGCATAATATAATACAAATACAGAAAATACACTTTTAAAAAAGAAAAGTGCTTGAAATCTACAAAATAAAAAAAAATAAAAAATAGACAATAGACACATTCTAAAAGAAACGAAACCCTGCCTAGGGCAGAATGTACTAATAATGATAGTAGTAATAAATGTACTAAATCTTTTACTCCCAAACTATTTTATCATTTTAAACTATTTTATCATTTTATATAAAACAAGCTATTTCCCTTCATTATTTTCTTTGTTGTGTCGCTGAAAAGACTTTAAAACCGATTACTACATACTATTTCTTGGATTCTCCTTTTGTCAAACCAACACTCCACAACCTAAAACACATTGTTTATTATTAATTCACAATGACAACTGAGGTAAGAAAAAACACAACAATCTCTTTATAATATTTTCTTTTACACCTTTTCCAAAATAGAAACATGTAAATCAGGCAGATTCTGAGGTTTTCTATCAGATGCAAGTCTTCCATGTCCTCGCTGTTTGCTGGATGGATGTTGAGGTGTCCACTTGCAACTGAGCCAGACTGAATATAAAATTAGAGGTCTGAATCTGATCCAGGAGAAAGCCCAGAGGTCATCAGTGACCAGTTGGCTTCACAGCCTGTCAAACTGACCATTTACTGCAGAGCTGCTTTCCCCCTAAAAAGAGAGGCAGCATAACAGATTCTAAGTTTAAGGGAGATACAAAAGGATTGTTTGATTTTCTGATATGTTTAGAGGCTGCAGAGAACACAGCCAGATTAACCACATGAATGATTTCTTTATAATAAGGAAAGCTCTGCAAACTAACCAGCGCTTCAGGAGAGAAAACACTGCTGCTGAAAAATTAAAATTTAGTCCTTTTCCCTCTTCTCCCTCCTTGTGATTCATGAACCATGAGGTGGAGATTAAATGTGTTTGGCGTTTTGCGTGTGCACCTTTAGCTCTGATCATTGACCCCCATCCGGACTCGCGGGGCTCCTGTCTGTTCAGGGATTATTAATTCCAACCCACTTCATGAATGAGGAGATTTCCGGCGTTCATTGAGAATAATGAGCAATATTCGATTCATGAGCTGAATATCAATCTGTTTCCTCTGAATGGAATTAACCACACTATGTCCCACATCGTTTGAATAACTCTCCGCCTGATAATCGCTAATCTGGAGATCCAGCGCTATACGGCTCTCCTCCTTCTCCTGCAGGTCCATCCATATTTTATAGAGATCAGTGGGGCGGTGGCTGTATCTGTAGCTCTGCTCAGGGTGATTTATCATTGTTAAGGCCGCTGTCTGATGGCTTCTCCACCAGGGTCACGCTGATCCCTGTTCGCCTCGCACCTCCTCAACAACGGAGCCGGCCCCCCGTAATTAAGCCCCTAGAAACCAATGGAAAAAATAGTAAAAAGGAGAGACAGAGAGAGGGCGGCAGGGAAAAGAAGAAAAAAAGGGAGGAATTTGTCAAGACATGGACAGAAGAAGAACAAGGGCATGGAGGTTGTGAGTGCTCAGCCTCCGAGAGCCTTTTTCTGCAGTTTTAGGAAGGAAATTATATTAACCATGATGTTTACATTCAGCTGAACTGTAATTTCTACTTATGTTTAGAAAGAATGTATAATATTGGATGAGTGAAACCTTAATTTCTTTTAGGTTTTGGACACATTTTGATTAAGTTTAAAGCAGGAAAACATACATTTTTTTAAAAACAATGAAAAATGTTGTAATCTAAAATCCCAAAACTCCAAAATGTTCAGCACACTGTAGGTAAAACAGATATGATTCTGACTAAATGACTGAAATAACCCTAAACAACACAGCCAGGTACTGGGTTTACAGTCACACTATATTTGGTGTAGAATTAATAAAATATTTAAGTTATTCCTAAAATGATAATATACAAGATGCACAAAGCCATCTGAAAAGATGAAGTCTACATGTGAGACTGAGGGTCACGACCCCTTGGGGTCCCAAGATAATTTCAGAGGGTCACCAGATCATTGTAATAAAAAGACAGAATGAAATGAAAGAAAAAAATGCTTACATTTATCAAATAAACATATTTTTAGAATGACTGTCTTATAAATTAAGATAATAATTTTGACTCTTTATGCATACACAAATTATTACTCATTATCTATTAAAAATCCAAATATAGTATTGTGTCGGCAAGAGAAGCTGATTTTGGCAATATGTGTGCACTGTCACAGCTGTTAACATGATCCACCAAAAACCACTTTATCCTCCTTATTTATGACGTTTTTAAACCTCACATTTAGAGGATAGCTGCATGATGACCCATTTGAAAAAATGATGACACAAAACAAGAACAGAGGCTAACCTATACCAAAATATTTATTTTTTTGCAGTAATATTCAATACAGAAATCAACAAACATCTTCATAGATTAACATTATGTATTTTTTAGAATGTTTTCATTCGCCCTATAGTGAAGTAAAATAATAATTTGATAAACTAATAATGTTCCTCTCTGTAAGACTTTAAACTGTTTTGACTTGATGTCGGTTTAAACACCTTTGGTGTGTCATTTTCAACAGGTTTAATGCCTCAACTTGAACTGTTTACCCAGTAGTGTAGTCCAGGATATACACTAGTATACACACAGGTAGGGAGTATATTCAGTCAACACTGGGTATACTCACTTCGAAAACCCCTTTGATGGAACCACTCCTTTCATTCCCAAGCTTAATTGTCCAATTTTTTCTCAAAGTTAGTGAACCCATGACCAAGCTATATCTCAAACTGGCGAGTAGACTACCAAATACTTAAAAATGGTGGCAAACTCAACGTTCAGACAATAATGTCAACAGTTATTTCTGTTCTACAAAACACCACAACACTGTTCATCAGTACTTATCTCCATGAAGAAAACATGAAGATGGAGAATGTGTGGAAATGAATATAAAGATGAAGTTTTCATGACTGGGTTAGCTCTTAGTACTTGTAGCTAACGATAAATTAAATTACAAAATTAGTCAGTTTGTGTTGAGCAATTTCTTGATTGATTGATTTGTTGTTAAAATGTACTTAATAAGACAAAGTAATTGAAGTTACCTAAGGAGCTCACATTGTTCAGCTTGTTAGCCACATCATAAGAAGCCGTTAGCTCACAGACAGAAAAGCAAAAAAAATGACAAAATGTAAGCAATAAATTGTACACTTCTACATTGAAGATTCAAGAAGGATGTTTATTATTATTATTATTATTATTATTATTATTATTATTATTATTATTATTATTATTATTATTATTATTTCCTTAAGAACAGACCTGCGTTAGCCAGAATGAATGCTAGCTCATTTTCGCTGTGAAAACTTTGACAATGTTTTACTCTGATCTTTGGCCAGTTCACCGTTGTTTGTTTGTTTTTATTGAATGAGAAAACATATACATCAATGATAATAATAATAATAATTCAGCCTAAACTAAATTAAACAAAGGACTTTATTCTTGTTCAGTCTTGTGTGCTTCACGGAAACCAAGCTTTTACATATCCCCTGCAACATACACACCTACACAGGAGCTACAGGGAATATTTTAGAAACAACTCTCAGTGGGTTTAATCAACTCAGCACTGACGAGTAGGAGGAGGAGGAGGGGGAGGAGGAGGAGGAGGAAGCACCTTGTTCTGGGTTCAGTGTTGATGGTGAAACCCCCTCAGAGTTAAACCTAGTCTGAACCAGGCAGGGGAGTGTGTGTGTGAGCCAGTCTGAATTAACTGCAGTGTGTGTTCACTGCTGTTTCTGAACAGTGGACTCCGACACAGCGGATTCCCACAGAACCACTCAGCTCTACTCGAAGTCTCCCTCCCAGACTACTGAGTGAAATAAAGTTGGCTGCATCGCTTATCAGCATATGCAGTCAGTCGGTCACTTACAGCAAATACCCATAAAATCAGGCTGCAGTACAATGTGCATGTAAAACGCACAGAGACAGACATTCAGCGCTGACCATGGATCAGTCTGTTGCTGGAAATAGTCCAAACAGAACTTAACCCAACACAGCTCCCAGTTACTGAGACTGGGAAATAAGAATGAGACTTTTAATTTGTTAGAAACAAATTAAATAATTATCCAGCTTCCTTATAATTCTAATAATTGCTGAAAAAGGTTTTTATATGTTTTAGTGATATTTCACTATCTTAAGATAGTTTTTAATAGTTTTATACTTTCCTAATATGTGCATTGTTACTACTTTATGATTAGCGAAGTCTTATTTTATCATCAAATGCCATCAAATGTTAAAAAATGTTAAAAACATAGAGAGATCACGTGAATGTTTGTGCTTAACCTCCGAGATAAATCAATGAGTCCTGTAAATGTTACATAACCATATATTTATAAAGAAAAACCAATAAAAGTTTGTATAAACAGCCGATGGAGGAACTTGATCGACTCTTAAACATCTGCAGCTCCTCCTCCTTCATCCGCTCATTAACTGAATGGTTTCAACATCCACACGTTATTGGCCTGAGGTAAATTATCCAATCAGCAGCCTCGATCTCTGAGCTGTTTTATATGTACACTTATCCCCTCCCCCATCTCCATTCTCTGCCACGACCCCATCCATCTCCCTCCATCTGAAGGGAAACACCCAGAGACCCTCTTCATCCTTCTCCTCCTCCTCTCCCATCTCTCCTCTCTCCTCCAATCTTTTTCTCCCATTCTCCCTTTCATACCCTCCTCCTCCCCCTCTTTTGGAGGTGTGGGTCAGTGATAAGAGATGATGATGATGATAACTGGGAGCCAGTGCATTATCGTATCGATCGGGTCAGGCCTTTCAGCGCCGCTAAAGCGCCCGGCGCTCTGATTGCCGGCACTCGCTCTGACAGGAATCCGATGGCGCTGTCTGTGTGTGTGTGTGTGTGTGTTAATGTGTGTCCGTGAAGGGTGTGGCTCAACAGACGATAGTGTGTGATGGTGTGAATGCGTAGCAGTGAAGAGGCAATTAGGCACTCTGATAGCAGATCCAGGAGCAGCAGGAGAGACCGAAACCGAATCTGATGTATGAAACAAAAACACAAACAAACAAAACAAAACAGGTCAGGCGGAGCAGGAAAGGAAAGGAAGAAGGAAACAAGAAAAGAAAGAAATGGCAAAGAAAGACAAAAATTAAGAAGAGAAAGTATAAGACATAAAGTTTCCAGTCTGTAGACTGTAAACTGTTGCTGCTTGGTTTCTGCTCACTTTGCCATCTTTATCGATTCAATTGCATTCAGTTTCCAACCTTATGTTATTTATAACTTCCCACAATTATCATTAGTTGGTGGAAGCAGCTAGTGTTTAATGGAAGAAGTAAAAAAGCAGAAGAGGAAGAGGAAAAGCTTTAGAAGAATAGGACCCTGTTTCAGGCTGAAGGGGGATCAGGGCCTTCCATCAACCCAACCAGCCTCCTAATGACAATTGTTTTAGCCCCAATAGCTTGATGGGATCTTTATCGCAGGCAGTATTTGTATGTCCCTCATCCCTTCCCCTCCTTTCTGTTTCCTTCTTGTCTGGTTGGACCAGGCAAAATGTGAGGGAGAGAATCAAATGATAACTAAAAATAATAAAATATGGACAGAAACTAAAGTTAAACTCTGAGCTCCTCAGGTGAGAATATTTTCTTGTATCTGAATTTCCTGTAATAAGAAATACATAAATAAAAACCCTGTTCTGAATTAAGAACTTCTTCAGGGGTAGTAAAAAATCAATCCATTTATCAATCAATCAGGAATAAAGAGAACGAAGACGTCTCTGGTTTTCTGTTCCATTCTGTAAGTTTCTGACAACTTCGATCCATCGATTCATGTAATCATGTGGAGAAAACTTGGCATCAGTGGGGCCCCTGAGAGTGTGTAGGCCCCTGGTCTGATGTCCACTGAGCCCCGTCGCGGGTCATCCTTTAATTACTGCGATTAGATGGGAGCTGATCGGGAACAGAGAGGAATTATTGATTGACGTGGAGCTTCGGCTCAGACTGGACGACTGCTGCCTCACGGCAGGTTGGAGTAGTTAGTCCTGATTCACAGATCACAGGGAGGCCAGTAACAACAAGCAAGTACACAAACACACGTCTACTCACAAACACGCAGACGCACACACTGAGCTGCAGCAGCAGCCAGGCCTCGGAGGCGTCATTAACTTGAGAAGGTTGTTGTGTCTGTCAAGACCTAATGAAAATACAAGGACTCACACACTCACACTACACGTCACAAAATACACAACGATAACATGCACAAGAGCTCATGTACAGTGTGTGAGGTTATAGTGTCTCTGCATTTAAGTTGTTTGTTTGTGTGTGTACATGTGTGTGTGATGGGCATCTGCTGCCTCGTGGCGTCTCGCTGCTGCCGGCAAGTGAAGGAGACATTAACTAACTTCTGTTTTCTAATGGAGATTAATGAACCCCAGGAACCACACACACACTATGACACAGACAGAAACACACAACCATGTTGGTAAAGATGCTGGTTTAAGCTGTTAGGTTGATTTAGTGTTTTAGATTTTAAAAGAAAATGAAAAAAATATTAAAGAACAAATGAACAAGTAACATGAAAGAGAAAAGAAATGGAGACAAAGAAATGCTTATGGACGTGATAACATGAGAAACTCTTGTAAATTGCCATCTGAAACCCGTACAGGCTCACGTGACACATGATAACATGTAGAACCCATGTGTTTTTTTTTTAGAGTTTTATGCTCTTAAAATTGTCTAGAAAAAAATCATATGGGCTCCACATGTTATCCCAAACGTCTCACATGTGCTTATAGGGTTCACATGGAAATTTACATGGGATACACGTGTGATTACATGGATTTTAAATATGACTTTACATCCATTTGTATGTTATTGCCATGAAAATGTTCCAGAATCATGTTTCCCAAAACCAAAATGTGTTTCAAAATTTTAAACCCAAACATTTACATGTGAATGAAATTTAAATTGTTTTCACATGATATATTGCAAAAAGGGGATAAAGGAGAGAAAATTAATGGCACAAAAAAACAAAAAGGAAAGAAAGTAGATGAGAAGACACAAAGGAAAGGGAAGGAGTCTGCTGAAGAGAAGAAGAAAAAAATAGTAAATCAAAATGGTAAAAGAGGATAAAAGAAACGATGTTAATAAATAGATGAATGTGACTAACAGAAGCAAAGAAGAGAGAATTAAAAATGAATGAAAAGAAATTAGATAGGAAAGAAAGAGAGAGTAGAGGTGAGGAAAGAAAAATGACCCCCCCCACAAACACTGAGTGTGTTGGCAGCAGCTGCTGGCAGATTGTTGTACAACACAGAGGGATGCTGCTGCGGGGCTGATTGACAAGAGGCCATTCATTCCCTGAACAGACACACAGCCAGCACAGTCACCGTACTATGCTAGGCTAATGTTTACCCCTGTTTCCAGACTTTGTGCTAAGCTAACGAAAGAGACAAAAAGGAAATCCCAAAAGAAAGGATGGAGAAAATGAACAGAAGAAAGAAAAGACAAAAGTTCAGGAGTGGACAAATGAACAGTAGATCAGGAAGCAGGAGGAGGAATAAAAGGAAGGAAGTGAAAACAGATGAGGGGTGTGTTACATTTACTGTCACACTGGGAAAATTACAATCAGGGGCGCTGTTTAAAAAGTGGAGGCACTGCTTCATGGTGATCAGCTGATTCTTGTGTCAACAAACAGAAAACAACATGGAAGCTTCGGCCAACATTCTGCTCCTCGTCTGTTTGTGTTTCAGCCGCTGCTCCTTACGTTTCATGTTGTTTCCATCTGAGCGTGTTGGACCGTCTCCTTGAGGTCAGCCTCAGTCGTGGGAAATGGAGATCAGTTTGTGTCGAAGGCCAATCTGCTGCCAGCATTCCGATTGTCCGGCAGGGAAAACACTGTTGTTCATGGCAACCGTTTCTGTTTCCAAACCTGAAATTAAAAAAATAAAAAAACAAAGCGGCAGAATCCGGAGTTGAAATCTGTTGTAATCCCTGCAGGAATAAAAGACAGAAGTTCTTCAGGCTGACAACTGTGACCCGTTTCCTCTGCAGCTTCTACAGCAGCTGAATCTTTAATGTTTAGTTCAGTCAGCTTCACTTTCATCCGCAGAGGTGGAAGAATCCTCGCTCCAGCAACAAAAAGAGTATATAGAGAAAATTAAGTAAAGTGGGAAGATCCAGAAGATACTGATTCACTTTAGCCTAATCTTTATATTTCACACAGTTTGAACTCAATATATTTAATTTTTTTAAAGATCATTGATGTAATATGATTTAACCTTTGTAAGTTTTTCATTTCGTACATGAAACATTCCAGAAAAAGTTAGTTTGGTGAACTTTTGTCACTCTGTAATATTCCCATTCCATCTTCCGAGATGCTCTAACATCTAGAATACCAGGTGATGAAGAGTCTGATTCAACCCCAGACCGCCACAGAACCCTGATCCGGCCCAATAGCATCACAGAACCAGGCTATTGGACCCTCTTTTTGCTTTTTGGTCTATTTATTCAAACGAGAACAGGGATACTGATCGGTCTGAACCCAGTCCAGGTTTCCTGTGTGATTGTCCATCCCAGATGCCTCCAAGGCCAGAGAAGTGGAAACCTTGAATCAATTTGACTCCTTTGGAACACGTTTCAGCCTTGAATGTTTAAAGTAGTGAATATTAACAATAAATAAATTATTTAGACAAGATTAGTCATTTTCGACCATCTGCAGCTTTGATTCTGTTCTGTCTTTTCTTTCAACTGCAAACAACTTTATCTGTACTGTAATAGTTGACAACAAAGTCATCTCAGAACAGATTTAAAGATAGAGCACAGTTCAGTAAAGTTTATGGATTCTAATGAAACCTTTACATACAACCGTCTCCTGATCCAGGTCTCTCGGATAGCCAAAGATCTTCATCTGATCTGCGTTAATGTATAAAATCATTTAAAATGTAGTTTCATGTTTGAGCCCCTCAGAGAGCTGCGTAGTTTTTATGTGACCTGTTCTCCAGGTGAGCCTGAGAACCTGGAAATGTGTGAATCTGGTGGGGACTCAGTGAGGTGACAGATGTGTACAAGTCAGACCTGACATACGACGAGGTGTTAGCTGCCAGAAGTGGGCGGGGCCAGACTCAGGCCTTCTTTCTCATCCTTTTTTCTTGTTTTAAATATGTGTTTAGGTGTGTGTGTGTGTGTGTGTGTGTGTGTCTGTGTTGCAATACCTCAGGGAGCTCCAGCAGAGGCCTCCACCTCCCCACTGCTGCTCCTCTGGGACACTCTTCCTTTCTACCAGCTGATCAGTCTAAAACATCCTTTGTTTCCTTTTATTCTCATTGTTTATTTCCTGCATTTGTTTTTCATTGTTCTATCTATCCTTTTTTGTCACTTTTCTTATTTCCACTTATTCTCTTCCTCTCATCTCATTTACTTTTTGCATTACTTCCTTTTTCCTCTGTGCTTTCTGTCCTGTCATCTCCTCTGTTTATATTTTGTTACTTAATTTTCTTTCTTTTCATTTTCTCTTTTCTTCCTTTTTAACGCCATTTATCTTTTCACTCCCTCATTTCCTTCTGGTAATTTTCCTGATTAGCCCTTTTTCATTTTCGCAGTGTCTCCTTTTCTAGTTTTATTATTGACAGGGGCGGCTGTAATTTAGCGGATACAGCTGCGTCTTGCTAAGCAGGAGGTCGGCGGTTCAATTCTACTCCACTACATGACGAAGTGTCCTTGAGCAAGAGACTGAACCCGACCTTGCCTCCCGATGTGCCTGTTGGGGGTGTGAATGTGTGTGAATGTTAGTCACTGGAACCATGTAGTGTCAAACGCTTTGAGTTTCATGTGACTAGAAAAGCGATCTACATCCATTTACTGTTTACAGTTTTCTCTACAATCCTTTTTTTATTTTTACTTCTTCCTCTGCTTTCCTCTTAATGTCCTCCTTTTTCTTTTCTTCATCATCCCTCCTTCCTGTTTTTATTAAAAGTTTTTTACTTTAATTTCTTCCCAGTTATTTTTTCTTTTGTCATCTTTCATTAAGTGTGTTCATCTGTTCATCATGTGTGGTTATTGACAGCCATTGTCATGGTGACCTGCTGCTGGTGGTCTGATTGGATGCTTCCTCTCTAGAGTTCTGATGGGAAAACACTCATCCTGTGAATGACTTCCTGCTGAGTCTTCTCCTCCTCTGTGTGCAAACATCAGTCTGTCCATCAGCAGCAGTTTTTAATAAAGTGGTTGCTAACATTAAACGTCTCTAATATGAGATTTTCTGCTTCGGCTGATTCGCTTCACCAAAGGCTTGAAAAGTTTCTGACGGGGGAACATTCAACGTCTTCTTGAAGTCACACGAATGTTTGTGAAGTCAGTGAAACAGGAAATGTTTCCTGAGTTTCTATTTTCTCGCGAGGTTCAGACAGACGGAAATAATCCTGAACAACGCCCAAACTTAATCTTCTCCATGAGGATGTTTCTGAGCTGCAGTGACAGTTTCCTGGTGTTTTCAGGTCTTTTCTGCAGGAATAAATCCATTTACAGGTTTAATGAGCTTTTTCTGTTGCTCACAGGAAGTTCTGCTGAAGCGAGCAGCGGACCTGGTGGAAGCTCTGTACGGGATGCCCCACAACAACCAGGTGAGTCGCGGCTCTAGACGCATCTCAGGTGTTCAGGAGTTCTTCATCATATAAGTCTGTCCTGGTGATGTTCATGATTTGCAGAATGAGTTTCTGAAATGTCCAAAACACGTGAGCATGTCATCGTGAAATAACCCGGAGCTGTCTTTAACTTCCCGTCCCTCCTCTGTGTGCAGGAGATCATCCTGAAACGAGCGGCCGACCTCACCGAGGCGCTCTACAGTGTCCCTCGCAGCCACAACCAGCTGCCGTCGCTCACCGGCTCCGCCGCTCACTCGGGGATGATGGGCGTCAACTCATTCAGCAGTCAGCTGGCTGTCAACATTTCTGAGGCCTCGCAAGCCGACCAGGGTGAGAGCTCGGTCCAGTTCATCACTGATGGAGAAGCAGAACCGCACTGTATCTGGACCCTGAGTCAGAACAGAAGCGTGTGTTTCTTAGCAGTTAGGTCTGGTTCTGGTGGGGATGCAGCTCACAGGCAGGAAGCATAAGGAGCGGCTTTAACTCCCCAGACACCCCCTCCACCTCCGCCTCCCCCTCCAGCCCTCGCCTGCTTCTCCCATCAGCCCGGCAGAACACCTTACATGAGGTCATGGGAAATGAAATTCATAAGTCAGTAGTTTATGTGCGGTCGGAAACGTTCCACCCAGGACCCGACGGCCGCCCTCCTGCTGTTACGATACGGCTCCGAGTGCCCATTGCAATTATCCACCGTGATTAAAACATTAATAAAAACAGCGGACCAGCCAGATAATTTACAGCTCTAATTCAGAGCAGCTGAGCGGCACGTCTTCATCCTCCTCTGTTTCCTCTCAGGAGTCAGGAGGATATCTGCATCCCAGAAAACCTGGAATATACAAATCATCTTCACTCTGATTCAGTGAGAATACAACCTTCAACCTGCTTTGAAACATTTAAAGTGCATGGTCCTCCATCTGGAACCACATGTCATGGTGTCATCACACAAATTGTGACTGAATCTGGAACCAGGGTTTGTTTCAGTCGTCAGTCTGAGCTCTAATTGGTCAGACCAGTCGGAGCTGAGTCTGCAGTCGATCCCGCTGATCCATTTAGGCCTGAGATGATCTTAAACCTGAATTTCACAGGATTGACATGTCTGCTGGTTCACAACAACAAATAAAATCTGAGTTCAAACTTAAGTTTTGATCATAAATAATTTATTTTATCTTTATTTTCATCAGGATGTTTTTCAGCTCCAACGAAGACCTTGTAAAAAGTGTCTGGACTTGTTAGAGCCCCTTATTCTTACAAACTAGCTGACTGTACTTGTCAAAAGTGTTACAGTCGCATTAAGTCTGTCCATCATGTGAATACATCAAGTGTCCATGTAAACATGTCAGGTGATATCTCAGATCAGATTGATTTCAGTCGTAAAGATGAAATATTTGTCCATGTAAATATGGTTACTGACTCTGATTCTAAACCTCTGAGTTAAAGAGCCGGATCAGGAAGAAACAAATCCACCTTTAAATTTTTATTTAAAAATCTAATATAAGAAGACAGATCATGTCTGTTTTGGGATTGTCTGATTCCATGAACATCAGACACAGACAACTCAGCTGAAATGATAAAATATTAGGAGGAAGAGCAGAAATCCAGCAGGTTTAAATCCACAGTGGTGTCTTGTTGACACATACTGAAGCGGAAGGTCAGGTTATTTATGAGTTGTTTTCCTGCAGATGTTAGTTCATAGACAAGTTGTTTACGATGTGACTCGTTCGGATCACTTCACGTCCCTCTGACGGAGCAGTGAGAGATTCCAGGCTGAAGCTCTGCTGTGCGGCCTGAAGATGATCAGACGCACCCACCTGACTGACCTCCTCAGCGCTTCTTCGCTTGGACAGGAAAACGCCTCCACTGCCGTTTCAGGAGGATGTGATCTGAATCCGATCTGCTTCCCACGCCGCTGTGCCGGAGGCCGGGCCGGCTCTCCTCCACATGTGTTTCCCATCGCCGCTTCTCCTCACCCTGATTCCCGGGCAGCGCTCCATCAACCACTCCTGCTGGGAATTACCCCAACTGGGAAGTGGGGAGAGGTGGAGCTGTTATGTGCTGCTTGGCACTACTTTGGCTCGGCTCGGTCCGAGGTTGGTGGGAACTCTGCAGCCTCGGGAGGGGGGCAGAGGTTAGGCCGAGCTCCCTTATTCAATACATCCTGGGCTGAGGTGAGAGTTTAAAGGGATGTCGCCTGCAGGGAGGTGAGACTCCTGGTGATGTCACAGCTGAAGGAATGCTGTCCAGCACCACCATCACAGCTCGGACCTGTGCAGATGCACAGTGCTGCCTTTGTCCCAAATCAGGAGTTCTGACTGATCTGATCACCTGGAACATTCAGATGATGATCCAAACAGGTTGACTTTATCTCAATGAATATCTGGAGATGATGACATGATGACATCAGAAACAATTGGATCAATCTCAGAATCTGAAGGTCTAGAAACTCTGCTGTTGTTTATTTGAACCTTTTCAGGGAATTACATGGGAATGCAGAAATCTGCTGGGGGATCTGCAGCTTTGGTCATTTCTGTATAAAAGGCAGATTTAAAAGGTCCATTTTTCAATCATTAAAGAGAAGCACAGGTTCAGATTTACACTGATATAAAACTAACACCCTAAAAGATGTTTTTGTCACAGACTTTAATCCAGGTTTATTTGTACAGCACTAATTCACAGCAAGTTATCTGAAGGCTATTTTAATGATCCAGTCTGATTATATTGTTCAGCCCAACTCAGTGGAACAAAAACTAAAGTTTATTTCGTAAATTCTAAACCAACTATTATCAAATTTAGTAAAAAACACACAAAAACATTCAAATCAATTACACATTTATTACCCTTTGTGGTCCATTTACATGCAGTCAGTTAATATTTTTCTTTTGAAATGAAGAATAAAAAAAACCACTTGTTTTCCCTGTTATGATTTCTCTAACTGAAAAGAAAACTGGGATGAACCTTTAGCCATTTTCTGATATGAGCTCAGGATAAAAATGGATAAAACCAATAACAGGCTCCTCGATATGGTGTTGGTTTTGTCTGGGAGCAATCACATGACCTGGAGGTGTTCTCTGTGGTGTGTACACTTTGGATCACAATTAAATCTTCTCTACTTTAATATCAGGTAGTCAAACTGTTGACTGAACTCATGTAAAAGAGCAGCGAGTGACCATAAATGAAGGAAAATATTCAATCCAGCTGCGCAGTGTCTTGTGTATTCAAGTGGAAACAAAAGGATTCTCTAACCAATTCTTCTTTTCTTAATACTCATGCGACAGAGATTAAGGAAATATTTATTCCTGAATGGATTTATCATGGTGATCAAAGGAGTTAAACTCAGTTAAACATATAAAGTTTTAGATTGTTTCGTTTGAGAGAGAAAAAAGAAAATTCAGGATGCAGTCAGCTGATTGTCCTATAGTATGAACACCTGACCGACACCTGTTTTCTCTCCTCTCAGGTTACTCCCGTAACTCCAACAGTGTGTCTCCTCGAGGGTACGTGCCCAGCTCCACGCCTCAGCAGTCCAACTACAACACCATCACGTCCACCATGAACGGGTACGGCGCAGCGGGGATGACCAACCTGGGCGTTCCTGGCTCCCCCAGCTTCCTCAATGGCTCCACCGCCAACTCTGCTTACGCAAGTGAGTGCATGCAAAGACAAACACAGAAGAAGAAAACCTTTTCTGAGAGGCAGTCAGCAGGAGGGTTATTCTCTGAAATGATTCCTGATGCTTTCCTGAACCAAAAGCTGCGCTGCACATCGCTGTTTGTGCTCACCTCCAGGTCGCATGAATGAAGATGCTACCATGCTGATTCCAGAAAAATAAAATAAGTGTTAGAAGTACAGGATACGGCTTTAAGGATACGGCAGTAGCTCAAAAGAAGCTACAATAGTTGTTTTGGCTTATGTCTGCAGGTCAGTTTAACATTGACTGGTGACGTGATATGAAGATTATTTGTTTCAGTGCTATTCCTGAAAGGAGATCGAGAGTCAAAGTGCGTTCCATTTGTCACAGAAGTCTGAGTGCCCATGAGTGGTTAGAAAATGGACCCTTCAAAGATTGGTAATTTTTGATGACAATGGTGTCACATAAAACTAGAAAGTCACAAGCTAATTATGAAAATATGCACCATGAGAACATCAGCCACCAGGGTTGATAAACCACACATTCAATAAACCATCGTAACTACGTAATTATCAGTAACTGCAGCTTTGTGGTGGTCACCCTGAAAGGACATGGACTCAAAACTTATTAAACCAAAATGAAATAAAGGATCACCAAGTAGAAATCTGAAATCTCAGGGTTCTCTACAAGTTAAGGGACATAATTTCTATGGACATATCGATCCACATGTTGAAAATATGACCGTTGATATTGATATTGATCTATAGGATAAAACTGATAGTTTAGATTTACTTTTTCCCAACTGAAAGACCCAGACGCATGACCCAGAGGCCTTTCTGTAGGGCAGAGATGATCTGAGAAAATATAAGTGATGAAAGTATAATTTTAGTCATCTTTGCTATTAATTAATTAATTAAATCAAATTTTATGGTATTTTGTTACTTTAGTGAACTCAGTAAGCATAATTTATGCAAAGTTAAAGTTAGATCTTTACAAAGTTAATTTATTTTTTATGTTTTCTTATTGTTGACTGGTACAGAACAAAAAGGTTTAGTATGATAATGAAGTAGTTAAGGGGATACCATGTAACTTCTGGCCACTAGAGGGTTAAATCATTAACTTTCCACAGGCTCTGCAGGTCACATGATCCCACGAGAGACGGATCCACTCCTGCAAAGTTACTATGTCTGACTTCTGAAGAGGGCAGCCCCCTCAGAGAGCCAATACACATCAGACACTGTTTTCTGACCCCAGAAATCATCAATTATTACTCACATTAGGCTGATATTTGGGTCAAAGTTACACAAAGTTTTACTTTGTGCAGATTCTGTCCTGGATTTTAAATCATTTTAAATCTGTAGTGTTTCGATGTCAAATTCTGACAAATCAGAAATTACTACTGCCAAGTAAAGATAAAATACAAGTTCTTTGTTTGGAAAAACTGGGTCACATTTTCATGTTTGGCAAAAATTCCTTTGGAAAATGACCTTGAATGACAACTGGAACGCACGATCAGTGGAAGTTTAGAACATTTTAACATTTCAGCTGAAGTGAAGTGAGTTAAAGAACGCGTTTGGACACAAGTTTGAGGTGTCGGGTGGAGACTCACATGGACTTCGCAATGACTGAAACACTGAAAGCAGCAAACGTGTTGATGTGTTTGAGTCTCAGATGAAGTTAAGATGATGAAAACAGTTCAAGTGTCCATTGAAACTTGGGGCGAGGAAAAAAGGCTTAATGTAGTTATGAAGAGGAATCGAATCATCACATTGATGTGTCGTAGTTTCAGGGTCCATTGAAGTTCAGGTTCAGGGTCTGTTGTTGCTTAAACTTGGTGTCTTGAGTTTCTCCGTCATTAATGAAGTGGTGGCTGGTATGTTTGACCTTAAACTAGTTTATTGGACAAAGTTTTAGAGAAATGAAAGAAGCAAACTTCAGGAAGGAGAAGATGGAACAGTCGTAGTGGTCTCCACTGGGAATACAACAGCAGAAATAAAGCGAGCGTGAGCAGCGGTGGACGGATGCAGGTCGAGTCTTTAATGGAAGTGAAGAGCGTGGAGAGTTTCGTAGCGTTTGTGGCTGCAGGAGCCGAGCTGATGGTTTAGCTGGGTTCAGATCGGGTCCTGTTGTTGCTGATGAACATGCCTGCAGTCGGAGCTGCAGCTTGGAAGGCGCAGGTGTGCTTGTGGAGACTGGTGAAGTCTGAACCCGCCCGCAGGGAGCACTCCGTTGTTTTGGAATCTGTTTCAAAGAGCTCGGTCGGTCTCAGCGAGACTCGTTTAGAAGGTATCCAGCTGAAACTGCGTCTCCGTGCCAGGTGATGTTGTCGTCCCTGGCGGCCAAAACAAAAGGTGGGCACACATCTTCGCTGGATGAGCTGTAGATTTCTGAGTGTGTGTTGGCTGAACACTGCCACGCATTGTTCACCTCCTCCTGACTGTCCCCCTGTCCATCCTCCTCTTCCTCACCCCACCCACTCCTCCTCCACTAACCCCACTAACATCCTCATCGCATCCTTCATGCATTCACGCTTTGGGCCGAATCCATTAATGTCAGAAAAACTACAAGAGGAGACGAGAACGAGGAGATTTAAAGGGAAAAAGCAGCGATTCGTGATGATGGTCGCTGGCACTAAATCACATTTACATGCCCCGTTTCATTTTACACAGCTCCATTTTCAGACGCTGTAGTCCACTCATTCACACAGATGTGATCTGTGAACTCTGTGGAAATCTTTAAGAAACAGCTGGATGTTTCAGGTGGAATCTGATGGTTCAGCTTCATGTGAAGATGAAGCCTTCACACACACACCTCCAAACAACCACAAACTAATATGCAGCGTCGCGTCTGCACACACGGACCTCAAAGTTTGTGTTTTTACTTCACAGTTTGGAAATTTAGCTTTAATGAGAATAGAAACACGATGAATTCCTGAGTCTCAAGACAAAGTCATCCAGAGCTTTTAGAGAGACCATCTTCGAACATGAAGAGTTTATGAACTTTGTTTTGTTTGTATTACCCAAAAAAAGAGTCTAGTATGGATAACTAATCCGTTTGTTTGGAAGAAATAACTCTTCACACATCTTCACACTCTAACTCTCTTCTGCAACTCACCAAGAATGAAAACAAAGCAGCCATGCAGCCAAGCAGCCAAGCAGCAACGCGCGGATGCAGCTTTGTTTTCGTCCCATGTGGAAGATGTGCTGATCTGGTTTGGACATAATCTTTTCTGTAAGGTGATGATTTTTGTGAGGGATTTTTATGATTAATCAAAGCATTTAATTCCATGATTAATCGTGAAATAATGTAGTCCTGGCATCCCCACTAAGCAGCTTTTGCTGTGTGAACGCAGCATTGCAATCCTCCATGGTTGGAGCAATGGTTGGGTTTCAGGTGTGACCATTTGTACACATGGACACGAAACAGTGGTGCTTTCAGATTGGTTCAGGCTAATGGATTCACATTTTCAGGCTCCCAGAAGGCTGTTGCCTTGTGGACGAAACATAACTTTAGCAGATAACCCTGCACTCGTCTCCATGGGAACATGGCCCGAAAAAGTGACAGTGTTTCTGTGTTCATATAGTAGTTGACTGGTCAGGCCAGTTATAATGGATTAATTGCCATGCCGTCAATAATGAAATAAAAATCACTTTATCCACACAGGACAATTGTAAAGTGCTTGTAAAGTTTTGAAAGTAAAATATGTTTGCTCCACACACATGTGGGTTTCATTATTTAGTTTTTAACATTCTTTGGGCTCCACTGGCTTCTATATGTTGCAGGTAGATGAGAAAGATCAGGGAGAGAAGCTGAGGTTCAAACCTGGGGTGCCCGCATCAAGAGAGAGAGAAAGAGAGAGAGAGAGAACTTTATTTATCCACGATGGGAAATTTAGTTGTCACAGTAGTCCATAGAGATACAATATCACACAATGTGGCATAAACTAGGAATGAAAATAGAATTGAAATATACAGTATAAATACAGAGTGGGATTAAAATAGAAATAAATAAAATATGAATACAGAGTGGATTAGCAGATAAAGTGCAGTGGCAAGATGATGATATACTATTGATGGTATGGTGGTAATGTCACTGATAGTAACAGTACATAATAACAGTATATACCAGTAATAAACAGAATATAATAATAGTATGTGGTACTTATGGTAGCAGCAATAGTGTATAATGACAGTAATAATAATAGTGACACTTTAGCCTTACATACAGATATGATGTGTGATATGGGATATATAGTTTAGGTATAGTTGTAATATATGCATGATAAATAAATATTTACCAGCAAAATATACACATACAACAAGAATAGCTATTAATTATGAATATGTAAATATGACTGTGTAAATAGGATGTGCAAAATGATGATAATTATTATAACCTCTTTCCTGGAGGGGCACTGCTTAACCACACCTACAAGATTGTTAAGCTACAACAAAACCAGCTGTTGTCCATCGTCTTACCATTTAAGTTTTTTTATCCTGAAGCACAGTTTGTTTGTGGCAGTTTAGTAACGTGTGGCTCTGATCTGTCTTTTTTCTATCATTAAAAAAGTCTGTTAGAAACAGTTGCCACTTCCAAAGTGAGCTGGTTAATTTCTCCAGGGTGAAGCTACGGTTAGATCCATGGTTAGCTTCCTTCTCTTTTACCAGCAGCGCTGAAGCAGACACGGGGCTCTGCTGTAACCAGAAGACCAATACGGACCAATATATATTGTGTGAATATTATAATATTCTAACATTTGAAGGTTAATTGTGAAAAGTTTTAGAAAAATGAAGTAGAATGTTGTATTTTCTACTTTTCTGCTGATGCGGAACATTTAATAAGGTTCAATTTGAAGGAACAGCTCGTCGAGGTGCTGGGAAAGACCAGAAATCTGTACATCGCGTGGAGATTTATCCTGCAGCGAGCACATGCCCGCTGTGTCTGCTGTCACAGCTGATGTTGCCTCTCTGTAACTCACACATGAAGGGGCCACATCCCTGTTTTAACAGTGCTGTAAACAGTTCCACATCTCTGCAGTAAAACACAATTTTCCTCTAAATAGAAAGAGGCGACTTTGTGCTGTTTCAACTAATCCGTTAGTCAACTCGATGATTAGTTAACCGGTTGTGCGCATTCCTAGGTCAGACTGAATGAAGCTGCTGAACATGTCAGACTGAGAAAATGTTGAACTGTTCCTTTAATAAGAAGAAAGAAAAAAAACACCAGATTTATTCCTCAGAGATATTGTTGGTGTTTATCACCTGTTACCGCACAAACACACAGACACACACACACACACACACACACACACACACACACACACACACACACACACACACACACACACACACACACACACACACACACACACACACACACAC
>JAVQJG010073082.1:0-21542 GCA_036024015.1 Craterocephalus amniculus | reverse complement strand
TTACACATGTTGAAAGGTCACAGTAAGATACAACACTCTACCTTCTCCTTTTGTTTGATGTCCAAGATCTAAAACACTGCTGTGCTTGGAAACGGGGTGCTGCAGGAACCTCTGAACTTGGCGCTGTGACACAGGCGTGATCATTTTTATTCAGTTTTACAGTCATTTAGGAGAAGCTTATGTCAAAAGCGACTTACAACTGATAGTGAGAATAACACCAGCAAGAAATCAAACAGCACGTCTCGTAGTTAGACTTCTGAGATTGACTCAGGTGCCACTATGGAGGCAATGGTTCTCTTATTTAGCTCACTCCATTTCTTCAGCTCGACCATGGACAGAGATGAAGACACACAACAACTTTTCCTTGGCTTTAAATATCGGAGAACCAAGTATAGATAATGAAATAAGTCTTACCGCGCCTCTCTGTCGGTCCCGCCGAACTTTGGGGCGCCGCTCCAGGACGAAAAAGTGAGGCTAGCTCACTTTCCACTGTGTCGTTGCGGCGGGTTACGGAGGTTTGCTCCGTCAACGCAGAAGCCACGCTGCTGCACGCGTCCGGAGACGTCAATAAACTATTTAAGATCGCTGCCGCTTGACTTATTCGCTCTTTGTTGTTAGCCACGGAGTGATTCTGGTTAGCCATCTCTTTTCTTCTGTATTTGCTAACTTGATTTTGAGAGACCTTCCCGCTTCACTGCCACCTACTGGACGTAACATTACGTCACAACCTGATCCACGCATGCGCCCTATGAACAGTGGGATGCAGCTCCGCCTTCTTCCGGGACAAAATTACCTCACACACACAGACGCTCCAAGTTCTCATTCATAAAACTGTTAGCTCACACACACGCACACATGTAATTAGTTTAAATGAGAAGGGTGTCTTGTATGTATGCGTGTGTGATTTTAGTAGTATGTGTGTGTGACTTTTTACTATTTTATGTATGTGAGAGTTGATTTTTATGTGTATGTGCATGTGATTATAGTAGTATATGCATCATTTCAATGCTATGTGTGAGAGTTGAAAATAGGTTTTGGCCTAAACGGCACCTCATATAAAACTACTGATTGGGTCCATTTAATGCTGAAGCTGCATTGGTGGCACAGAACCTGCAAACAAAAAGTCAAATATTCGAGTTTTCAGGTTAGATTGGACCTATGTGAAGAGTGACCAATAAAACAAATTCCAAGGGAAAGTACATGTATGTGGCATTGAGGTATGGATGTGAGATTCACCTATGGTTCAATTGTGCACATTTAATGTCTTTCTGTGCGTATTACTGAGAGCCTAAACCTAACCAAAGTGCTGAACATAAAATTTTTAACAAGTTAAAAATAAACTAAATGAATTTGATTAGGCATGGAAGAGTTTCACCAGCTCTGTGGTTATAAACATTGTGTCAGTCATTGTTCATGGGTTTCTTCTATTTTTGTTTCTTTGTTTTGTGTTTCAGCTTTTGAATTTTAATATTTGATATTCATGTTTGTTCCTGATTTGTATTATAATTCCTTCTGTACTATGGTTATATGATTTACATGTCTGTTTTTCTGCATTCTGGTTAGTTTTGCGTACTTTGATGTGCACCTGGTTTTGGTTTAACAAACGCTACACAGCTGCCTTATGTTTAACATTTTCTTCCTGAAGACAGTTCCTCCTTGTAATTTCTCACAATTTCCCCCTCCAGGTACAGTATGTCCAGTTTTGTTAGCTGCCTCTTCTTGTTTTGTTGTGTGCTTTTAGTTTCTCACCTATATAGCTTTTTGTTTTTGTTATAGCAACAGAAAACAGGTTTGATTTGATCCACTTGTGATTTTTGTGTTCGGGTCCTCTGACACGTCCAAGAATAGTGACATTGACTTGCATCTAAACAGACCCCCTCACAGCACATGAGAAGTCTGTTTTTCTTACTTACTGGATCATCAGTCTGACTGAAACTGCAAAAACACACAAATTTGCTGGAAAAAAAGGAAGGATTTTCAAGGATTTTCAAATCCATTTAGTCTTCATCAGAGAGGCCAACTATGAAATAATCCTGTCTTAAATCAGTTTTACAGGTTTTCACTGCAGCTGAACTTCAGTCTACCCAAGTTTGATTATCATGTAATACAAAGTTTGCTGACAACACACTTTTAAGGCTTGTTATGATGTGATGAACAATAGTGAAAATGATGGATATTAGGATTACGTCTTTAATTATTTCCACAGACGAAAACAAATGAAAAAATCTGTCTGGTTTATCACTTCTCACTTTAAAAGTATGAGAATATTTCTTCCCCATGGTTCAAGAGAGTCATTGTTCTGATCTCACCCTGAAATGATGGTGTTCTTTGCAACATCCTGACATATCTGCAGCATATACATCTAGCTTTACAAAACTTCTTTAAATAATGATTCAAAAGTGGACTGTCAGTTCAGATGTGAGCCAACTTTGCCAGATGGCCAGCTCAGGCAGGGTCTGGCAGCAGCTCTGCATTTTTCCCCCCAATGTATGTTACATCTGATTCACGGACGCTGGCCTACATGGCAGCGGGAGGGAAGCTAGATAAATAAACCTTTTTGTCCGAATCCAAAACAGACAAAAACAGTCCGTGGCCAGGTTTAATGATGATGGCAGTTTGTCTTTTATTTGAGCTGGAAAAAAGCACAACTGCTGTTTAAAGTGGTGTTTGATGTGACCCAGCCTTTCTGACTTGTATCATAAAATGTAACGCTGAGAGGAACTTGGCATGAAGCGTATTTTTCTTTCCCTTTGTTTTCTGTTAGTACTCTGCTGAGCTCAGTTTTATAAGTTCCATCACAGTGCTGATGCGGAGCCGTCAGACGTGTTATATAATTTACGACACTCATCATTACTGTAATTTAAGTCTACCGGAGCACATACTCGCAGAGAAATGGGCTCCTGTCTGAGTGGCTGTTTGGGTAGGATGAAAAGCTTCACCTTGAGCACTGAGCATTCTGTGGAACGTGCACTTTTTTGTTGCTTCTCTTTATTTCAGATCTGAGGCCACAACCAGGAGATTCTGAACTCAGCTTCCACATTATTGCAAAGACAAAACCTTTGCAACTTGGGGAGTTTGCCGTGAAGCAATCTCCATCTATACTGTCACTGCTTAAAATGCAAATACAATACTATTCCAATACATTATAACAGGTTGAAGGTTTAATGCTTAGTTATATAGAGAGAACAGCAATGGAGAAAAGGAAGAAAGTGAGATCAGGTATTTATTTATTAGTTCCCTTGACAAACAGGCATAATGGTAGAAGACAATGGCAAGCAAAGACCCAGCCTTGAGCATTACTGAGGTTTTTATTTCCGTCTCCATTCTGCATGACCAATGCAAGGACATTAGGGCATATTGAGAAAAATACTTTTGAACAGACTTCCAAAATAAAATTGCAATATTATGAGAAAAATGTTATTTTCTGAGAATAAAGTTGTAATTGTTTTAGACAAAAAATTTTAAGTTTACGAGAAAAAGTAGCAATTTTACAACAAAGGCGTAGTATTTTAATTGGTTGTTTTAGAAGAAGAATTTTTTTTAAATGAGGGTTGTGTAGCATTCTGCAAAGGATAGGTTTCATAAACCAGGTGATACTTCATCAGCACCACGTTATCTTCAGGTTTAAATAAACACTCAGTTTATTTAAATCCAGGTTATAGACCGTCCTGTTCTCAGTTGCATTTATTTCTATTTAAAAGTCAAAATTTGTAGCATTTCTTTTAAGCTTGAATTGTACACGTGATCATGTCGACCATCTCCAGCCACAAAAACAGGGATTTCGTCCAGACTGCCTGGTTCTTTCTTCAGCATAATTTATTTTTTGCAGATTCTTTTTTAAGTCTTGATACTCATGGTAATGTGGTGCTGATGTGCCAAAAGGAAGCGCCATAGCCATCATTAGAAAAACAACTGGTTAAAGTATTACAAATTTGTTCTTGTATAATCATGACTTTATTCTCATAAAATTAGGATTTTTGTCTCATATTATTATGACTTTATTCTCAAAGTCTGTGAAAAATATTTTTCTTTATTACTCCATCGTAATGAACAGATTAAAACACAACCAAACTAAATTAAGATCTGTTACCAGAGAGGTAAGTAACGTTTTTTAAAGCATCTATTTTGAACAAAACAAAAGGCCAGATTGGTAGAATGTCTTCTGTCAAGTTGTCCAGACCAAGAAAAATTTACATGGGGTGGCAAAAGAGTGGCAGGAGGTCTGGGCTGGGTGACATTGGATGTGCTCAGAGCAGTATTTGAAAATCCATTATATGGAAATAAAAAGAGATCCACAAACACTTTAAAACTATTTGGGCATAATCACTTCTAAGAAAACAAGGGCAATACTTGGGCTTTAATTCAAAACATGTGCAGGAAAAAACAACTTCAAGTTTAAGATGGACATCAGTCATCTCTTATCGGAGAGCCGCAGTCAACAGTTACTGGGCTTTGCAGCAAAATGTCTCACAAACATCCAAATCTAGACCTTTAGCATGCTGTTTCATAATACCGAGGATAAACTTGCTCAGATGTTCCAACTTTGCTTTTGATTGATGTAAAAAAATCCAGACTGACAATTAAAATGACCCAAAACAGTTTCACTCTGTTTTTCTCTTTGCATCATATTTAGTTTTATCATGACTATTAATTAATGATACTGGTAATAGTAAATTTCACATTACTAACCTCATAACAAGCCTTTGTTTTTTCTGAAAACATGTTTCATCATGTACAGTAAGGTCCAATGTCTCTGCACTGGAAGTTATACAGAGAATAAAAACATACCATATGGTCCAGCTGGAATAAAGGATGGATCCTCTGACTCTCTACCATCATTCTCTCCATCCATCATCCCCTCCTCCTACCCTCTCTGATTCTAAAATCTTCTCTTCTTCATTGCTCACATGTTTTCCTCATCTTCACTTTCTTCTCCATGTGTTGTTCTCTCAGTGGCCTTCTTTAACTCTGACCCTCCTGACTTCTCAACCATTATGTCTTCTTCATTTCTTTCTCTTTGCTTCTGCTCATTTCTCAGGTTTTTCAGCACAAAACTAAGTCTCCACTTTAAATAAGTCAAAAATGATATGAAAAAAGAAATGATTCATTACATGCACACAGGTGACCCATGCATAGATTATTTCAACTTATCCGAGCCTCAGTCAGTGAGGACTGAACCTGGTTGACCTGATCAGTTTCATGGCGGTGATCATTTAGAGCTGGCAGCTGCAGCCCTTCAAGCAGCGACTCCACAAACTTTTTATTAAGTTGGTGGATTTAAGATTCTACATTTTGATCATATTCTGTTAAATGTTAATTGTAAATTATATTGTTGGATTAAGGTCTATTATTTTGTTTGATTAGGTTAAATATATTAGTTTGACAGTAATGATTTCTCTGCATTTTGGTTTAGTTTGTTTTATGAGAAAAGAGATGATGGAAGGACTTTGGTTGGAGGAATGAGAACAGTAGGGGGGACAGTTAAGGTGTAGTACATGTGGATGTTTTAAGAATTAACTATGTTGCATGATATGTCATCTTACTGTGTTGCATACTTATTACTGTTCAATAAAGTATCTTAAAAAAAGGACATATTGGGGAGTCTACTGGAGGGGGTTTACAGGGTGGACTTCGGTCATGTATTTCTTTCTTCTGAGAAATTTATTTATTCAATCTTAGGATAACTAACAACTAGTTTGAAATTAATCATTTAATTAAACAGTTAATAATGTTACATTTGACAGAGAATGTGATTTCAAATGCAAAACCCCACCTTAAAAGAATGCACCAATCAAAGTTGCAAATTAAAATTCTATCCAAGTACCTAATTCTTAAATTACACATTTCTGTGAAACTCCACTAAGTGACATTAAAAACTCACTTGTTCAACAGATATTTTTCGTGTCTAACATCCAACTGGTTTCAGAACAATAACCCATTTAGGTTCATTTTACTAATGAAACAAAAAACTAAATTTAAAAACCTACTTTGTACTTTAAGGGCAGTGGGAAGCAGGTTTGCAAGGAGACTCTTTGTGTAACTGGGCGCTCTTACAAAGTGCCATTGTGGGATCTTTAAAGAGTTGCCCAACATTAAAGGCAGCTAGTGGTAGCAGGTGGTGTGCTGGATGAAGAGGATCTCCCTGCGGTCTCATTCAGGCCTGAGAGAGAGGACTGAGACAGGTGGTCAACCTCTTAAATGTTGTTAGGCTTTTAATCTGTGGCTCTAAACCGGACCACAATGTACACTGACCAGGCAGAGCTGTGATACAGTTTCTGCTGCTGATGCTGGCTGTTTCATGTGTGTTGAATGACTTTGTGTGTGCCGAGGCCACTTAATCCTTCAGTGATGTGTGTATTCCTTTCTGTATTTTGGACATAGGAGTGTTTAGAAATTCTTTGTCACCTGTCCATGACAACTGGCTGCTGCCTTATAAGAATGCATGAGCTCCTGTTTGTTCAAGTTATTCCTGGTCTAGTGTCATTAGAAGATTCTAAATGGTTGTTCGTGTAATCTAAGGAATCATTTCAACAAACAATAAAGACTGAAATCTGATCTGTTAAGATTCCTTCTGCGTGGCAGGAGTTTGGATATTTTCTGGTTTGTCTTAAATGTCCCCTTGAGCTTTCAGACAACAGCCAAGTTAAAGCTGGTAGCCAGTAAGTGAGCTCATAAAACAAACCATTGGCTCACAAGTGTGAGTTGTGTTGTGGAAACAAGCAGGTGTATTCCGGGACCCTGTACACACAGACGTATCACTTTGCATAGGGGCTGCCCCTTGTTACTCTTTCTGCTTGATGGATTGCATCCATTGTTTTTCAGTTTTTTCCTAACAAGAGCAATAGTCACTATCACAGTTTCGGGTTTCATGTTCCCAAGATCCCACTCGCCGCAAAGAGAGAGATGAATTTTTTTTTGGTAGAGAGTCAGTCAGGCTAGTTTGCATTGGGCCCTTCGGTTTGTTTGATGTTGGCAGGGTTCCACCTGCACGTCTCATCCTGATGAATCGTGACAAAAATGGCACTCTCCCAAAGCCAGAAGAGTCAATTGTTTGTTGATATACAACATAAAATAATTTGTTTTGAAACATCACCTGTTTTCTCAGATGTTTCATACTAAAAAATTCAATTAGCTTCTTAGAATATTAGTATTGATGTAAGGCAACAGCAAAGCAACATTTAGGTCATTTCTTGTCCAACACAATTAATACAAGTTCAGCCTGTGGAAAAAAGTAGAACACATGGTATAACGTAATGTTTTAGGCTTTTTCTTGAAAATTGTATACCTTAAAAGAAATGAGTGTATCTCTGTGACTACAAGGGCCACCTGAATACTTTTGGAGTCATGTAGAGAGATTTGTTAAGATATGTAAACACCAATAAGCATTGTCACATCTGAGCAGATAAGAATTACACGTGGAGTTCCCCAAGATTCCATCCTGGGGCCTCTTCAGTCTAACATCTACACGCTCCCACTGGCACATGTCATATAGTAAAAGAAAAAGAGTTACCATTGCTATGCAGATGACACACAGATTTATATTACATTTTCACCAGCAGAGTGAGGCCCACATTAGCCCTTAGCTGATAGGACATCACAGAAGAACTGCTTCCTATTGAAGAGCTTATGAAAACCATAAAACTAAACCAAGCCACTTGATAATCATTCTGATACTTCTTTGATAGTTACACGAAGCATTAGAAATGCATTTATTGCATGCAAATGCCCTACTTGCGCAAAATGTTTAGGTAGTCATGTTAGTTTCGGACTATAGCCGATTAGCTTCAACCAGCTGAATATAGCTCCTACTAAACCCTTGCAAAGGTACAATGTCTGGTTTCTGAACAGGCAGTCTCCCGACATGTGTCAAACACTATATACTCACCCCACAAATCATCCATTATTACTCACATTAGGCTGATGTTTGGGTCAACAGTTACACAATGTCCCTTTAAGCTTTAATTTATTTTAATAAACTTGATCATGTTTCGAACATTGTTTTTATCTAATGCCCCCCTTTTATCTTTTGTTTTAATTGTTAATTGTGCTTGTTACGTTCTCCTGTGAGATGATGTTTTAATTCGTCTGCAAAGTACTGTTGTTGAATTGTCATATATAAATAAACTTGCCTGCATTGCCTAGTGAAAAACTAACAAGGTGGCTCCTCTGCTGCTACATCCAAGCTTGGATAATTAAGCTTTCAGTATCTTTGTTAATAAGATACTCAGAGGACTGTATCCCAGTCCCCTTGAATTAAGGATGATTGTTTAGTCAATGCATACAATCACACAAACAAACACAATGGAGCCAGAAAAAGTTCAGAATTGTTCATGAGACTTAAAGCAACCATCTGTGTGCTGATGTAACATCAGTTATTACCGATGTATTCAGTCCAGTTTGCAAATGACTCAATGAAACAATCAAGTTGAGCAGAAATTAAATTATTTATGCGTTCTAATATGGTTTGGTGATCTCCTGCATTAACAGCCCTGATGATGCCATTATGACATCTTTAGAGCTGTTTTCATAGATGGCAAAAAGCCTCTCTAAAGCCAAACATTAACTGTTTATACATCATCAGTAGTTCTCCAGTTGAATCAGCTGATAGTTAAATGGTTTCCACTGCAGGACTTTACTGAAGTAGCATATAAAGCATCTTAGCTTGGTGAATTCACAATTCACAAACTCACAAAATTCAAACTTCTTAATGTTACTCCTCTGATCCCTTCTCCTTGTTTTCAGTTTCCTTCATGCAGCAAAAGTAGGAAGGATCTTTTCATTAGTGCCAGTTTATTCATCCTTGGTAATGAGCTCATAAGGGGCTTTTTAGTAAAACATGGCTCTCTGTGATTGAATGGTTTTATGTGGAGTCAAAGCACTCAGGTTTGCACAGCGGGGTGCCACTTCAGATCACTCAATGTAAATCCCTGTGGAGCTCTTGGGGGAAACCCATCGATTGCTGCTCAAACACCCCCCCACCCCCACCAACGCTACCCACAGTTCTCTTCTCTTTTGCAAAATAATCCACTTTCGCCATCACAGTTTTCCTCTCTCACTTCCCCTGAAACTAGTGATTAAGTGCTTAAGCTGTTTACACTAAAGGAAGATGTGTTTGAAATGCAAATAAACACCTGAGATTTTTTGGGTTTATGGATAATGTTGTGAATTGCTTTAGAAGTATTTAGTTTAAATTAATTTATTACATATGTAAATAGATTGTTTTAGACTAAACTTTACTGATATTCTTGTTATTAAAACTCATAATGGGTTAGGGTTTTAATAAATGTATTTATTTGTTAGAGACTACAAAATGTTGGGAGAAAAACCGACCCTTGTCAGTTTTCAAAATTAGGCCAATAATATTAGATAATGTCAAATAAGTTAGTTAGATGAGCAAGAGCTATGACACATTATTGTTATATTTAATTAAATCTAAGCCAAACTGCAAAAGTATAGTAGTAGTACTAGTAGTAGTTATGGTTTAATCAGTCCAGCAAACAAAAGATATAGCAATAACATACAAAAATATTTAAATATATCCAAAAGAAAAATAATAGAAATAATAAACAAATTAAACAAAAAGATGAGGAAAAAGAGAAGACAAAGCAAAACAACTTAAATCAGTGTCAATTATATTAAAATGATACAGAGGAGAATTTCAGTGTAATTTTGAATAGTTTGCATCTTCTTTGGTACTATTTATTCCAGAGCATATTTCATGAGAATATCGGTTTTGATCTACTTTTTAAAGATACGCAGTGTTTTGATTTCTTTGAAATGATCAAAGTTGTTCCATAAAATGACCCCCCTAACAGAGATGCATCCACTGTTTTTATTTGTTCTGGCCTTGTTCTTTTTTAAAAGAACCAGGTACCTCCAAGGCTTTAATGACTCTTTCTATGCCTTAATTTGTTCTGAGTACAGGGTGGGAGACTGTAGTTATATGCCTTAAGTGTGTGGGAATTACGGAGGAAAGACATCAGCAGCAACAGTTGTTGCTGTCCTTGTATCTGGGAAGGGTTATAAGGTAATTTCCAAATGATCCAGAGACAGAAATGAGTCACAAGTGGAAAACATACAGCCGCCAGAAGTTCCCAGGAGCAAGCTCAGCCCAAGAACAGGATGTTACGGAAACTGTAAACCCAAGAGTTACGTCTCAGACTCTACAGGCCTCAGTTGGCAAGTTTCATGTTCAAATCTGTGTTCAGAAAGCCTGCAGGAGAAAAACTGGTGAGTGGCCTCTGTGTGCACACCGCTCTGCTGTCTCATTCTTTTATGGGCATTTACCTAAAGTAGGGCTGGCATTTCCTTTTAAGTTATGCAGATTGGTATTCACCAATATAACAGGAAATATATAGAAAATATTATGGCCTGTAAACTTAATTGTGAATCTGACACAGGATTTTATCAAAAATTTATTTTTAAAAATTTAAGAAGGAGCAGCGTGTTTGAAAACCAAAACACAGCTCATTGGCCAAAACACCTCCTAACTGGACCTGGACACCAGTTGCCATATTGGAGTTGATCCTGGGCTCCTCTGTACTGACTTTCTCCAATATCTGAGCTTGCTGCTCTTTTAGTTTTTCTTATTTATACTTATCATTATTGATATTTCAATATCCTTGCTCATAGTTTATTAAAGTAAATTAATTAAATTACAAATGATAAAAAAACTCATTTAAACACTTAATACATGGCAGTATTCTGGGCACTCAGTAGAATAAAGTATAATAAAAACAAATATTTCAGTAACACTATGTAACTTTTTGACTGTCAGAAGTTTTGTTTACACTCATACGACAATAACAACAACAATGACAAAGATAACGACCAAAATAACAATAATAATGAAAACTGTGATAATAATAATAATAATAAATAATAATAATAATAATAATAATAATTCAACTATTGTCTTTTATTTCATTCAGTTATTTGATTAATAGTCTAGAGAAGTGTTATGAGAGGAGCATAAAAGCGCAACTTGCATGTACCTGTTCATCTAAAATTAGAAAAAAAGATAAAAAAGATAATGCATTGGAATTAAAACAGCTCATGCAAGCATTTGCTAACATGTCTGATTAAGTCTAACTCCCAAACACACGCATGCACACACACACACACACACAAAGTTTAGATGGTATCTTCCTTGGTCTATCAAAGTGCCATCTGCAGGGCTCAGCCTGAGCCTGTGACATCACTTCCTCTCTCACATGGAGGCGTTTGTGGGAAATTGCACCACCATGACATCATTTAATGGTTCCAACATGTGCAGAGAAGAGTTGTATCCAACTAAAAGCGGATGCTTTAATGCAAGCTGAACTTTACAACAAAGTTTCTCTGTCCACTGTGGCTCTTACCCCGAGTGAGCGCTTCTTTTTCTATTTATTAACTAGATTGAACTTTTCTGTTTTCAAAGCGTGAGGGCTTGAAAATGACACCTTTCTACTCAGAGACAGCAGACCACAGGCAGATTGGAGTCCATTTCCTCCACAACTTTTAAGGTGAAGCTGCACATTAATCCACGTCTTAATGATGTCACAATGACCTCTGCTCTCTCCCTCTCTGCTGTTATTATCATATTTCACAAAGGCTTAGTCCAATAACTCAATATGACTCCTCAAACTCTTTCATCCTGCCTAAGGATCTTCACACATCTTGTATCCATCATCAGTTCCTCCCACACACAACACACTCCTCCACTGTTCTCACGTTAATCTGCCTGTTCCTTCCTCACTCCCTTCCACTCGTCTCCAGCCCGTTGCTTTCCCCGACATGGTACATCAGGAGCCACTGAGAGAATTCACTTGTGTGCGCTCGCTGCATTTGTTTTGGCATCAGCTCAGGGTTCTAATATTGCCACTTCAGATTAAGTGTACTAGATGACTGTGGAAAGCGACTTCCTTCTCATGAAGCTGCAGTAAAAGATCAGAGGCTGTGGGAGGAGATGTCCACTAATCCAGCTACTTATGAATCTTGCAGTTTTGTTCCACTAACTTAAACCAGCAGTCATGCAAAATGACTTGTGAGAGCTATTTACCATGCACGGCACATTTCTGTGTTTGCATTTGTGTGTAAATCATCTACACACGCAGACAGACTCAATCACATTTGTAGGCAAGGAATAAGAAAAAATGGCAGATAATACAGGGACTATCCCAAAAGATCCCGACTTCTTCACCGGTTTGAACCGTTAGGGAGCTGGTCTGTCCCTTTTTCTAGTTCACATGCCATCAGACTGGGTAATAGCTCCGCCATTCGTAATGAAGTTCAGAGAAAGCAACCTCCCTCCAAATATGTAAGCCGATGTTTGTGTATGTGTGGGTGTGTGTAAGCTGCTGTGCAAATGGGGTGGCCTTTGATGTAGTGTTGCTCGGATCCTCCAGTAGTTAGTTAGTCGTTCATAGTCTGTCTAAGCCTGTCCTTTTTTCTCTTTCAAGGACAGGACACAGATAAAAATACTGAGACGGGAGTAACAGAAAAGCAGGCTTTCGTAGTTTTACTGTCTTTGGCTGATGAAAAGAAAACAGTTTTTCATTTACTATTTGTATAATTAGTAAGCGTGTTAAAGAAGGGAGGAATGGAAAGGTGCATTCAACATTGACTTATGAATAATATCTAAAGATATCTCATGATAGTCACTGTATCTCTTACTAACATACTACTACTACTAACATGTGTAATGTTGAACCTGAGGCATTAAGTCTGTCATGACATCGACCAGAGTCAGGATAATAAACGTCCCAACATCAGGCCTCAGTCATTTTACCAGTACAAAGATGTCAGGCTTTTCAGTGTGAGATGCAGCCACTAGTGGTCCACACAGGAACTGCAGCTTTGGATGTTTCACACAGGATCACACACCGACCTGAAAGTAAAGCAGCGGTGTCCGGAGCCAGTCCTGGACGGACGCTGACCTGCAGGTTTTCTGCTCCAACACCTGACTCACATCAAACTGATCCAACAGCCCAGCGTTTTTCATTACGCCTCATGGATCAGGTGAGGTGGAGGAGGAGATGTCAAGGACCTGCAGGAATGTGGCCCTCAAGCACCGGACCTGGACACCCCTATAGCAAAGGAACAGTTTTATGCAGTTACACATTTAACTGCATAAAACTGTCCATCTAATAACATGAAAATAGATATAAAATGGAGCTGACTTATAATTTCATTTCATTGGAAATGTTGGATACCAGATGAGATGAGTTCCCTACACTGATCTGAAATAGCGGTATAATTTCTGAATAAACACAAGCTTCATGTGTGGTGGAGACTTGTGAACACACAACTCCTGTTTTTTGTTAGGAAACTTCACTAACAATTAAAAAAAAGAGAGAAAACACAACCAAACAAACGTGAAACATATTGAGTCATATGGCCCCAGAATCGGCTCCAGATCTGAGGCTGAACATGAAGTTTCTGGTAAATATGCTCCATGCCTCCGGTTGATCATGCAACATGATGTGACAGAGGTCAGGTTGATGCAAAAGCCCAAAACTACTGGCTAAAGCCAGTTTCTTGGAAATTCTTTTTAGGGTTTTTTTATATAGTTTGGGAAAAATGTAAAGTTCTCTTTGTTTATTTACTGTTTATTATCGTGTGATATGTCAAAATGATTCTAGTGTACTCATCTGCTGCCCGGGATCCATTATGGGGCAGAAAACAAGTACTGTATCAGTACTGCACGATTTTGTGTAAAGTTCATCATAAAGGGATGCTAAATGTCTCAGAAACTGTACCTGATACTATGGTTTAGCCTCATAGGCTTAAAGTGATAATGAGCTGAAAAAAACTGCAGATAAAATCTGTCTTTGTTCACCCCCATATGTTTTGGAATAAAAGTGTTTTTTGAATCCAGTTTTAGGGAAAAGTAAATCTGCAACAGATTTGGACTCTTTTCTTAATTTTTCTTGAGAAATTTGAAACATTTTACATTTTTAAATCAAAAAAGCACTTAGTAGTAACGATTTGACTAACAGATAAATCTCACAAATAATCATATTGGTATGAAAAGTTCATTTTATTCTAAATGTAAATGTGGATTTACATTTCAAATGTGGATGTTGTGTGTAAGTGTGTTAGAAAAAACAGCTGTATGTGTTTAACACATTAAAATAAGTCTTTTCATTCAGTCTCACTGCAGAAAATAAACAGATCAAATAAACATAAGATTTTAGTTCATGTTTGTATCCACAGAAGTCATATCTCCTGTTTCTTTCTGGTTTTTCTCAATCATATAAAACAATTCAAATTCAGCTCAGCTTTGCTTGATCTGCTGGTTTATTTTGTAAAAGTTCAAACGGCCACATGAGAAGCTATTTTTGGGCCTGTGGACATCTTCTGGCCTGCAATTCTGACTGTGGCCTCGACTCCAGAATCAGAGCCTAGCACTGATCCTGGGGGCTTGCTTTATAGTCCTGTATAAATCACTTCCTTTAAGGCCAAAGGCCACATATTTTTTCCTCCTCACACCTTTCCTGTAGTCTCTCTAAAACAAGCGCCTTTGGAAACATCCAACCTGCTCCTCCTGTGTCTGGGCTGCTCTTAACATACCAAATAAAGCTTTTACGTGTGTGCATGCGTGTGCGTGATGGAATTGGTGTGATTGAGGCAACCTGCAGGTTGAGAAACATTCAAAAACCTGCAGTATTTCTAGCATTTTCTTTTTTTCTAAAAAAAAAGAGACCCTTTCTCATTTACACTTAGTAACAGTTGCGATTAAACATTACTTAGAAATGTGTGAACCATGTTATGAAAAACGTCAGTGTTTGCAAAGACGTCATGACATTCGGTTTTTCAGAAAAAAAACATTAATTACAGTTTATCTCGGTGCATTTCTCACATCAGAATGAACTCTCGCATCACTTTTAGTTCAAACTCCACAACCAACTTGCTAAAGTCTTGCTTAAGTGAATAAAATAACAGAAGTCAGAAAGAAAATTAATGGAATAAATAAAATAAAAACATTGCTAGGTTTTAAACTGCAATAAAATCTCTGAAGACATGCGATAGGAGTCTGAAGATCCAACATCAACATGCAGACTGATTCTTTTTAAACAAGGACATGATAACATCTATGAACTTGAAGGTATTTCAAAGTTATTTTATATGAACTCCCATTTTTGGTTTACTCGTGTGCAGCTGTTTCTCTCCATACAGTACTTTAGGTTCCAAGGCTACCAAGAAACCGCAGAACAGAGCGGGAAGGAAGTGTCGGAAAGCTGTCTTACAAGGCTTTACTACAATTATCTCACTATTTATGAGGTATTTATAAATGTTCAGTGGAGATAACAAGACTGGAACTGTGGAACTCATTACAGACTGAACTAAAGACCACATCTGAGTTTAAAACCTTAAGTCTTGGCTGCAAACAAACCAGAACTATACTCATTTGTAAATAGTACTGAGTGTATCTATGAAGAATGAATGAATGAATTATAGAGTTTATATTGTGTGTATAGGGAATTTCTACAAAGGTTTTGAATTTGAATGTAGTGTAGAAAGGCCCAATCAGGGACAGGAGTTGAGAATAAACTTTAGCTACAAACCCTGTTTGCTTGGCATCAGCTACAAATGCAATGGCCCTGGCAAGTAAGTAAATAAATACATAAATAAGCTGCAATTGGATTAAGGAGGATGGAAAATAAATAAATGAATAAATAAATAACTCAGTTACCCCCTCAACCATTTATCTCCCTGTTCAAATGAATAACTTCAGGTGTATATTTTTTTGTCTTGCCACACATCCAACCACTGATTCTCTGACATCATCCTGTATTAAAACATGGACCCAAAAAAGCATCTCCAGTTGAATTTGCCCTCTAGGGGTGAAGACGAGGAACAACTGCGGCTGCTGTGATGCAGGAAGGAGATGAGCACATGCACAACATTCAGAGTCTTTTCAACATGGAGTTTGGACAAAATCATCTCAGATTTCATCATATCTTCGAGGCGACACATCTCAGACATAAAAGAGAAGAAAATATAGCAGTTGGGCAAAGGTGTGTGTTGACTTACCGTCAGGTTTAGTCAAAGATGTAACAGAGATATCTAACCCAACAAGTGCCGCACATTATAGGCAGAATCAGGAGCTGCTGCTACCTATCAGCCGCTTACAGCTCTGAGCTTGTAGTTTGTAAAAGTGTAAAATGTTTCCTCCAGAGCTTTCCCGCCTGCAGCATGGGGGAATCCTACGTATGTGTTATTATGTCACACACACTGATGCACATACAAGTTCAAACACATGCCATGGAGCATCTGATCTATCACCAGTCACCTTCAACCTGAGCATGAGTGATGTACCACTTCATAAACTCCGCAGCTTGTCCACAAATTGATCTTTTTTCAATAAAATTTGGAAAACCTGGATACCTGGATGAGGAAGAAGAGCAGGAGGAAGAAGAGAGGACACTTCTTGTGGAGGAGAAACCTAGAGGTAGGTGTGTTAGCACATGTGTGTTTGTGTCTTACTTGGCAGCTCTTTGCACAAGTTTCACCTCTGTGATGTGGTTGGCGAGAAACTTTTTAAAAAGCACATTTGAAGAATCTCAGATGTTACAAGACGAAACACCCACATGTGTTTGTGTGTGAGTGTGTGTGTGCGTGTGTGTGTGTGTGCGAGCTGCAGAGTGAGTTCAGATTGACTCGACTCTTTCACTTCAATCACATCTTTGTAGGTCTGCTTGTGGATCCTATAAGCAAAGCGCAGGGGGGAGAGGTTGCTTCACACAACTTCAGTGGTTGGCTGAGCCAGAAAGGATCCATCGCACCAAGATGGGTGGGGATGAAATGATAAAATATCAGATAAATAAGTCAAAATGTAAAAAAAGGCAGCGGTCAATATGTGTTTTAACTGTGAACGCTTTTTAGTTTGAGATACAGATGCAGAAACTGACAGAACAAAGAGGGCGAAGAACAGAAAGCGAGGGCGAAACAACGACGAAGGACGCAGTACAGCAGGCGCACGTTTAAAAGGCGAAATGTAAAAAAAGAATGACTTTAGGTGCTTTCAGCATACTGGGAAGTCTGCAGACTATCAAATCAAAATCTCCAGCAAAAACAACCATCTGTCGTTGCCTCGGTCCACTGAGAGTCGCACTGATACATCCCATAATCCAGTCTGTAGTCATAGCAATGGCACAGGTACCTCACACCTAATCATGCTGCATGAGGAAGTTGTTAAAAAAGTGGAGCAGTTTGGTTTTTCATTTGGCTTTTGGGTGTAAAATAACAATTCAAAAGCAGAGAATCCCTAAAGGAGTGAACAGGAGTGGTTGTTTCTCTCTTACCTGTCCAGGATTGACCCTGCCTCTCGCACAGGAGGCTCCCGCACCGTCATGAGCCTTCGTTGGACGTAACCTGTCCAGAAGATGAATGGATGTATTGATGGATGAATGGATGGGCCATGCTAGGCCATGCTTTTGAAACTTGAAGATTAGACCACTCACCTCCTTATGGTTGTGCTGTCCCAAAGTCTGAAAGTCTGAAACGTCTCCATCTGATCCAAACTGCTGCTCTGAGGATTCTGATGAGGGCTAGCAGAAGAGATCACGTTTCTCTAGTTTTATCTTCTCATCATTAGCTCCCAGTCAAATCAAGAATATTAATTAAAGTTCATATGAAGCTCCAACTCACCAAGCTTCATTGTATATCAAGGTCACTATGTTTTCCCAACCGAGCACGTTGCTCTGAAACTCTCAGGTATCAGACCCGTCTCTCAGAGGAAGCAGCCCCCAGTTTGGGTTCAGGAGGCAGACAAACATTCTACCTTTAAGATTGGGCTTACAACCTTCGTTCTGGTAAATCTGTAGTTAGTTGTGGTTAGCATGATGCACTGAGTCCTTTCCGCCATTGCTGTTGGTTTATTCTTTATGCTCTGTGTTTAAATTTCTGACAAAAATGTCGTCATTAGCTTTTCTCTCTTTTTTCTCTCAGCCTGAATTTGGCTGAAATTTGCTGTGCTTGTTGGTCTCTCTTTTCTGTCCTCTCCACCTCCAATGGGTCAAGGCAGATGGACGTGAACTGAATTGATTGTGTTTGTAAAACACCTTGAGATGACTTGAGATGCCCTATGTAAATAAAGCTGAACTGAAACTACATTAGCAATGTGGCTGAAACTGTTGATCGTCATCTTTTTGCAGGAAAGACATGCTGAGGTGCAAAAACAAGGCTGAGAAGGGAGCCCTTTTTTCTGCTTTCCTGTCTTATTTTGACCCAAACATGTTACATTAAACAAGAAATCAGGAAATGTCATCTTGCTAAAAAGAGTATGCATTCTTTAAAGAGAAAACTTATCATAGATCTAATGACATTTATTATTAGAGGTTTAAATCCTAAATGGGAGAGGAGCAAAACTTGATGAACATCCCAACTCCTCAAACCTTTCAGAAACATTCCAGCTCCTCCTGCTAAGCTGACGCGCTCGTACCACTAACAGACACATGAATCGCCCTATCCAGGAATTGAAAAGGTTGCGCATATAAATAATAAATCAATGGCAGCTGTGCTTTTTTAATTGCCTCTTCTCAAGTCGAAACAGCATGAAGATTGTGAGGTTTCAGATCCTTCCGGAGGGAGGCAGTTTGATGTTCTTTAATCCACTAATGCATTTATCACGACTGAACCTGGAATGAAACCGTGAGGATAAGGGATGCGATGGATATTTGACAAGGTGACCTTTCAACCTGCAGGTTTCCCGACACTTACTTTTTTCCTGCTTTGTCCTTTCAGAAGCTGCTCTATCACTGGTAAAAGAAATGTGTGTGTTCATCATTCCTGATGGCTGTTCACTTGAGAGGGTCAGTCGTGTTGTGATGCTACCTCTGCAGAATCATCAGATCATTATCACGCTCATTTGGTCCTCCCTCTGCTTGTTCTTCTCCCACAGAAGACTAACATCACAGCTTCTCCAACACTCTGCCCAACAGAAAATAAGCCCACAGTTAGTTTGTGTGAGTTACATCGCATGAAGCCGCAGTTATCTGCTGTTCCAGTGTGAGACAGGGTTGGTATGGCGTTCATGTGGCTGTGGCACCGAGGCGCACAAGGTAATGTTATGATTAAATCTTAACACCTGCGAGAGAATCGATGGGCTGGCTCCAAACTATAATAAGAAATAGATAAATGAAAGAATAAAGAAAAGGCCTCCAACCTGAGAAATCTGCTGCCATGTCTTCATGTTTACAAGATGTTACCAAGTAGTTTAGTTCGCAATTCCTGAACATATTTTGAAATAAAATCTATGAACAAGGCATCTGCAACTGAGAAACATTGCTGAATACTAAACATTTATGCAGCAGTTTGTTTATTAAATCTTAATTTTTTTATTTAGAAGTATTGAAAACATCACTGGTGTAATGGCTGGGTTTCAATCATGTAATTATGTGTAATGACAGTTTTCATTCACATTAAAAACAAATTTTCTAGTAGGGAATTTAATGGGATGAGTGAACGCAAACAGGCACTTTGGGCAGCTTTGGGGTCCTTGATGCTAAGATTAGTGCAAGTATCATTCAGTAAACGCGCTGATGGGATTTTTTATGTTTTAAGCCAAGTTTCGCTTTATGCACCGTGTCACATGGCCACAAACACACTGACCAAAGTCATTTAAAGCAAAGAAATGCAAGAGGACATGATTGAACAAAGAGAGGAAAAGTAAGAGCAAAAAGGACAAAGCAAGAAATAAGACAAGAGTCAACATTGGACACACTTTTACTTCCAAGTTTGGTCCTTAAGAGCCGCTATCCTGCAGGTTTTAGATGTTTCCACTGATCAGAGTCAGTGCTGCAGCAGGAAATGTCCAAATCCTGAAATTGAAATTGAATTTCACTTTTTTGATGGCATGAACTTTTATAAGTCTGTTGTGTGACTGCAGCACTTCTACATATGTAGTGGCAGATTTCCTGTGTGGAAAAATGAAACAATATGATTATAAGCTTGTTAATAATGGGACACATTTGTTTTGTATGCCAGTTATTTATTGTGTGAGTGAAAAACAGGAACAAGGCTGAAAATGTTTTTATCTCTAATTTCAGACAAGCATGAGCCATGATAATACTACCTTGACATACAGAAATGTCAGTCAGAGATCTATTAATAATGATGGTGTCTAATATTAATACATATTTCATCTGCAGTATGTTACCATTTTAATTTATGAGAAGTTAATTATACCCAAACTGCAGAACAGATGGTTCCCTCACTTAAGTAATTTCCTTCAGGGAATCTTTGGTGAGTGCAGTAAAGTCAATATGTTAGTCTCCTGACAGTGACACAGGGCTGATAACAGTGATGAGGGCAAACTTAACTTGAAATGATTTTAAATTCATCCTTTTCTGCTGTCAACACCGCACAGCTCATCCAGCTTCTGTCACTGGAAACAAATTAATTAATTAGTTGGCCTTTAATTATATTGTTGATAAAATCACAACAAAGCCAACATTTTATCTTTTTTGTTTTTGCTGAAGCCCAGACTTGTACAAAAGGATTCCCGCACACTGTCCAACTTGCATATATTTATTTGCGACGTTTCGGTGCTAGACCTTCATCAGGCAAACAATTCTGAACTGTAAGACGCCATCTTAATAGGGAGTGGTTGTTCCCTGTAACCAATCACATGTCCGCACTGGGATCCAAAAAAGGATACAATTAGTGTACTTGTATGAACAACATGACAAAAAACGACACTTAGATAGACAAATACCATAGGAGAAAGATAACATATGACATCTTAACAAAAGTCTTAAATGTAGCAAATATCTCGCCCCGCCCATCGTTCCTGGCCCCGCCCATCGTTTTCTGGTCCCGCCCATCGTTTTCTGGCCCCGCCCATCGTTTCCTGGTCCCGCCCATCGTTTTCCTGGTCCTGCTATCGTTTCCTGGCCCCGCCCATCGTTTCCTGGCCCCGCCCATCGTTTTTAAGATTTAAAATGAGGAAAAAAAAAATTGAAAACAAATTTTTAAGTTTTTTTCTTTTAAATAAATGTTTTGTTTTGTGTTTTTTTTGTCTTTTTTTTCTTTTTACAAAAGACCAATGTATTATTTGTGAAGCAAAAAAAACTTTCTCCACACATACTAAACAGCAGGAAGTTGGGATGGATGGGTTTTAGCTAAAATACTGCCTGATCGGCTGGGTTAACTGGTTTAAAACACAGATGATCGGTCACATGACACTGCAGACATTAGTGATAAATCCTTCATCCTCATCATCAGTCATCGTTCCAGCAGGTCAGCGTGGTGAACATGATGTCTCGCCACAGAAACGCTGCTGAAAGACGCATTTTTGCTGCTATGAGGCCGATTTGTCGAGTTGTTTTGATACCAAAATTCCCGTATTTCAGCATCGCCACGGTTACATCATGTTTTTAATTCAGAATTAAATTAATTGGAATTTTAAAATCTGCTCCTTCAGGTTTACATGGAAATAATAATTCTGAATGAAGGTTTTCATGGAAAACGCGTTTTCTTAATCCTGCTTTAAATCCAAGGGCTGGGAAGGGCTCTGATTGGTTGGATGGTGGAAGGGAAGGGCTCTGATTGGTTGG
>JAVQJG010073081.1:0-11976 GCA_036024015.1 Craterocephalus amniculus | reverse complement strand
TACTGAGGCAGAACGGATCTTTTACACGGACAGTGTGGCTGTAAAGCTCTTCAAGATGCTGTTCTGGACAAGAGGGAGGGATGTTACCTGCTGTTAGCTGAGTTAGCGACCGCATTTAGCGTCATTAAAATCCTCTGCTCCAAGCTAACAGCTGATCAGCTGACAGTCCTGCAGAAAGCTGCAGAGACTCTTAGAAACGGCAGAAAACTGGAGATGATGAAGGGAGAAGGCATCTCAACCCGGTCACGGACTGAGGGATGGAAAGTGAAACCTATACATGGCGACGGAGTTGCGCTCAGTGTTGCATTCAGGGTTAGCATGGAAAAAAACAACAACTCAAACAATCTACCTCATACAAAAATGACCTAGATGTTAAGAAATAACCAAATCAGGATTAATTATGTCTAGAGTCTATGTAGACTTTCTTAAAGTATGTGCAAGTATTATTATATAATGATAAATATCATATTAAGAATATAATAAAATAGATCAAATGAAATAATAAATAACATAAGTAAATATTAATATAAATCAACATGAGTCTTCTTTTCATCAATATATTTTCTATATTTTTCAATATTTCCATTATTTTTCTATACTGTGTCCAGCCCTGGGCAGGCAGATGGCTTGTGGGAGAAGCTTGTTGTCGACCCCTCAGTTAGCGGCCTGATGGGGGCAGGTTACCTTTCAAACTGCCATCATTATTAAACACTATCGTGATATATATCGATATCGATCAATATGGGAAAATTATATTGTGATAATATTTTTGGCATATTGCCCAGCCCTACATCTAGGCAATGTATCTTTTCCCAGGAGGTCTGACGTTTTATCAGCAGGACAGTGCAACACCTCATTCTGCAAGACCAGCAACAGTATGGGGTCTTAGCTGCAGAGTCTGTTTGCTTGACTGACCTATCTGTAGTGGAGATCTGCCTCTTGCTGAAAATGTGGATCATATAAAATGGAGAATCAGACAAGAACCATGATGAACACCTGAGATTATACATTACATGAGTCATCTTGCAGAACTCCAACAATTAGTCTCATTAGCTGCCATAATTTAAAAGTGTAATAAAAGAAAAAGGTGATGTAAAATAATACATCAGAACTTTTGGGGGTTTTAAGGTTCTTTTATATATATTGAACAGAGATCCGGACATGATGCGACTCTCTTGGTTTACTCTGGCTAATCTCTAAATGCCTGGAGGGATATGAATGAACAAAGGGATTAGATCTAGAGTCTTCAGTGCAGGATTGCCCTGTTGCACTTTGTGTCTCGTTTGCTTGTTTTTATGTGAGCATCGGGAAACCCTAGCAATAATCCACATCATAATACCTGCTCCAACGTGTGTTTAATGAAAGTAAGTCATCCTTTAGGAATCATAATAAAAGCCTGTAAAATGAATAAGATACAACGTTTAGGAAATGTTGGAGCCCTACAGAGCCCTGCAGCAAGTCGATGGTTAAAAAAAGAAAAATATGGCCTAGAGAATCTTCTTTCTTTTGCTTGTCCTATTCTGGCATCCTGGGGCACAACAACAACCCACCATATTTATTATTTACTATATTTATTTGACCAGATAAGCTGCAAGCAGCAATACCTGCAGTAGTTTGAACGGCCTTCCTGGCAAAATGCCTTCGGTTTGGTGTGAGTGTAGCATGCCAGGACTGTCTGACGTCAACTCCTGCGGATCTATATGGTCAGAGAAGGTACTAAAAATCACATCTTTTCTTTTGACAGTGAGATAAAGGTTTGAACAGCTGACAAATTGCAAAATTTTGTTTATAAATCATCTGAGAAAAACTTACAGTAACTATTTTGAAAAGAAGGAATTTGTGTAAAAGAAAAAAGAAAATAGCGATCATACTCTGTGTCATTCGTCTCAAATTTGATGTAGATGTGCACCAATTATGTGTTTGCATTGTTACTCACGGCTGTTTATATGCACAGGTAAAGCTACAATGCAGTATTCATTTTTTAGTAAAGGTAAATAAAAACATTTGATATTATTCACCTTCATTTCAAGGACAAACTGCTCTTTTTCTGTATGCTCTTTTTTTATAATTTTTCAGGGAGATCTTTCTGGTGGAATTTTAGTCATACAAGACTGCTTAAGAAAACATGCACATCTTAATGTGGGTTGTCATCTTAGGCAAGTTTGTTGCAAGCAGAAAAGGGTTTAAGGGGTTTAAGTAATTAAATACTTACAGATATGAAATTCTCCTGACCTTGGGAGTTTGTTGTGCTGGTAAACAGTTATTTTACCATAATATTATGTGATAAAAAAGCAAAGAAAAAATAACTCCAAATGACTGAATACCAATAAAAAAAGATAAACTGAATACCATTGTCCAAATACTTAAATCATTATTGCACACCTTTTACCGCTGGATTTATCTGATGTCTTTTATTGCAAGACTTGGAGAACTGAGGGAGAGGTTCTGTCCACAGCTGCTTAGAGGGCTATTCTGTACTTGTTCTGAAACAGAGACCTTCCATTTTCCTGTTAGTCAGTCGATTGCTCCTATTGATAACATAAAGATTTAGCATTAAAGCAGAGAGGAAGTGAGGGGGAAGGTCTTTATTTCAAGCAACTCAGTGTCTACCCCTTAGCGCTTAAGTTTAATGAATCTGTAGTTTGATTATGTGAAAAACAACAAGAATACCAGTCAAATCAGGCCTACTAAGATGGAGCACATTGTTTGTGCTCTGAATGTTCCTGTGTCCTGTGTATTTTTTGTTCTTTCATTATGTCACACCTCCATTAAGCAAGAGTAAACTATGAAGTGGCCCTGCTGTAGAGAGCATGACCTCTCCTTCAGCCCCGGAATGAAAATCATCTATTAATGGAGACGTGTCAAGCGGCATGACATCTTTAAGGCTTTCAGTGGGTTTTTCTCATTAGCAACTTCTCCATGTTGCACTCTGCCCCTTTCACTGCACATAAATGTCCCTGAGTGTTCCTGCTGTACGAATAAAATCGCACATTCATATGAGTATATTCTGCTTTTGATCATATTCTCTTATTAGTTGTAAAAGTATTAATGGTAAATACAAATTAAGAATGCAAATAAACACGCAAAGTTGTAAATCCTGAAAAAAATGCAAGCAATTTATAGTCTGAAACAGATTTTCTTGGAAATCTGCTTGAAACAGACTCCACCTAATTTTTACCAATTTAAAACTTTTGTTTATCTTGTACATACACTGCTATTTAACTGTTAATCTTGTGTGTTATTTCCTCAACCTGTTAAAACACCAGAGGGCCAAAAAAGCAGGAGAAGACACTTTATTGAGAACCTTGCACATTTTCACTATCTTTCATAAAAAAATAAAAAACATTTGCAGAGGGAAAAGACCAGAGGCGAAGTGAACTCTTTGAGATGAAAAGGCTGGTGCACCATTATTACTCTGCTCAAATAAGCTTCCATTACAGAGAGTAGGGTATTTTTTAAAAGGGACTGTCGTGGGGCACAAAGACTTTGCAGTGACTTGACATGATTATGTAATTCAATATCAGTTTTTTTTTTGCTTTTTTTCCCTGCAATTGTAAACAAAGATGGTCGTGATATAGACCTTTAGCTGGCTACTATTTCAGAAAGTGTGGTTCATATGAAAATAATGTAATTTGTGAGCTATTCAACTTGCATTTCTGTAATCCGGCTTCTTATTGTAGGGCGGTGATGCACAAACAAATCATGCACTGCCTCCAGCAAATCTTTCTAACTTTAAATGATCTGCTCAGCTTGTATTGACTTTAAAGCATTTACTGTTTAGTGGCACAATTTGGCACCAAAGTGTTCTTGACAGTTCTCCCTCATGCTGGACAGGGGAGGTGCGGGACTGTAGGTGCCAATAAATATAAAGCTCTGTTAGTCAACTGTCTGCTACTGCCTCTATCCATCCTTTCACTCTTGTCTGACGTCTTTAAAACAAGAATAGATGGACCTCTGTCAGGTGGAATAACTCACAGCCGCACCTGTTCCCACAAAGTGAATGAGTAATGGCAGCAAGGCCTGTTATTTGAAGAAATAAAGTTTCTTAATTTTCAACCTAGCAAAGAATTAAAGATCAAAGGGAAATTATTCAATGGTGTCTGCCTTTTCCTTAAACGTAAGATCACTCACAACACGTGTGTCAAGGTAAAACTAAAAAGGCCTGAGTCGGTTGGTCACCATGCAATGGACAGAAAAACCAGTCAGGCTTTAGATCTGTCAGCTTAAGAAAGTTTGGCAAAATGCCTAGAACTGAACTGGAGGCACTAAAGTCAGTGAAAAACACATCAGGGTTCACTTCAAGATCAGTTAGCAACACACTGGCTCATTTTTGTCCTGCGTTAACATCTGCCAATTTAAAATTGTGACAGTCACAGCCTTCACAAGGTACAAAGGCCTTCACAGTGTAATTTATCCTCACAGCAGCAGGTGTGAAAAGGAAATCGGTAAGAGGGTGCGTGTTGAAAATACGGATACTTAGAATAGTTATGTGAAACCCTGCTGTCAGGGATAGCATATATCAAAGTGTGTCATCAAATATCTTGATAGCGCTGCATGCACATGAATACTTTTCATTTTGTGCCTCAGGGATACTGAGCTGTTCCGCTAAGAGCTCTGGCATGATCAGGATTATTCAATGAAATTCTGAGATTCAATTTCTGTCTTTTTTTTCTTTTTTTTGTCTTTATGGTCACATGACCCATTTATAAATTCAGCACCACAGCATACATATAATAGTCTAGGCAGTATTACACAAGGAAAAGCGTGAATCAAACACATACAGTACAAAAGGCGACTTAGACCAATGAGGATTAAGCTTAATTAAAAAGATTAAGAATAAATTGCCTCACTGCACTCAGCTTCATATTCAAAAGTTTCAGAATGATTGTCAAATATCAAGTTGTGTTTTGCAATGCAGGAAAATGTGACTGCTTTCAGCTTAATGAACAACGCCCTTTCCATTTCAAACCACTGAGGCATCCCTGCCAAATGCAAATCATTCCTTCAACACATTGTTTGGCCAAGTTCTATTTAGCATGTTTCTGCGATATTGCACAAAACGACTTCAGCAGAGAGATGAGTGATAAATGCAACCAAACAAAAGCCAATGTAAGCAGTCTGAATTGGTGGCACATCTGTGTTTTGCTAAACATGATGCATGATTTTATCTTGCAGGATGCTTTTTTCTGAATGCCAGGCAAATGGTTTAGTTTCTTTGGGAAACTATTTTTTTAAAAGAGCTGTAATTCTAAATTTAATGTGTTCTGCTCAAATACACAGTGTCAGTAATGACCAACACATCCTCTGAAATATTTATTCTTCATTCTCTGCATGGAGAAAATCCATAATTAGCTCCTCTGAGAGAGAGTTCTTTAAAAACTTTCCCTGTATGTTCCGGAGACAGTTATGGCAGCATCCATCATATTTCAGAGACAACAGGATGACGAAGGTCCAATGGTTTGCATTCAGGAGAGATTCACTTGAGATGGATGGCCAAGAAATATTCCATTGTGAAGTGTGTCTTGAAATCATCAGGGCTTCTTTTACTCCTTATTTTCAAGTGACAGACACTGGTATTAATCTTCCTTTAGTAAAATTTATCCTTTCCAATCTCAGAAAGCTTCATCCTTGGGAGGAAGGCTAGAAAAAGGTGAAGTAGATTTGACTTTCACTACATCCCTTGTTGACTCAGAAGCATATTAACTTTGAGAAACCTTACAAAATCCTCCATTCATGGAGAATGGAAATGTGTGAATGGATGGTAATGTGCAATGAAGACATATCAGTGCTGCCTTGAACATGCAGTGTTAAAGGAGCTTTAGGTCAGCTCAAGGGCAGTTAGCAAAGTATGTTTAAAGTAGAATTTCTTTAACACAACAAATCCGTTAACATGCAAATCCACAAGCTTAACTTATACATGACATTGACATTAGTATTATAGGCTGTCATGGAAGACATAGTTTGGCTATTTAATGTGGGATTTTCTTTCAATATTTAGTAGTTTTAGCTGTATTTTGCCAGTGGGGAAAAGTTTCCACAGATTAGAAGTGTGTGTCTCACAGGAAGTATCAGTCATTCACTGATTTTGTTTTTAATAGTGTAAATAATCTATAAGAAGCTGGAAGAACTTGTGTTATCTTAAAGGCAATGATCTGGGCCATTTGAAATCCTGTCTGCAGCTGAATAATAAAGTGAAATGTGGGTACCAGATTAATGATTGAACAAAAACTCTTTAATCTATCAGATTCTGTGCTCTGATGAAGATTTTCAACAGCTGTATTAATGATTCTTTTTTTCTAAATAACTTGATGTCCACAGTTAGACAACTAATTTTGATATGTCATTATAGATACGTCATGTATATCTATTAAGATATCTTTAGAAAAAGGGACCCTCTATTTTATTTTCTATTCGTTTGTGGTGGTTACATTTTATGGAGTTAAAATATGAACCATGCAAGTGTGTATTGTTCAGCATGCATATACTGTGTTTTACTGCTTTAGGTGTTTACTGACATGTCATACTCAGTTCAGATCAGATCAGATCATGGAGTGGCTTTGCCCTTAGGTAACCATGGTATTCATAAAAACTCAATATTTCAAAACCTAATTAGTTCCAAAGATGCCTAGTTTACATTGTAGAGGAGGTTTGTAAAAAATTGCAATGTGGTAGTGAAATGTCAGTCTCTCTTAGTCATTTATATCATAGGCCGAAAAGCTAAGGGTTTAAAATAATCTTTAAAACTCCTTTAAACTTGTGTTTATGAAAGTATAGTGAAATATTTTAAGGCTCAAACCAAAACTTTTGAGGTTTGAGCCTCAGCCAGGATCTTTCTTTAGGTTTACATATTCTCCCTGCGCAGGCCTGAATTCTCTCCGGAAACTCCAGTTTCAGCCAACAGTCCAACAACATGTAAGCCAGGTCAACAGGTGTTTCTAAATTCTCCCTAATGTAGGCATGACTGGTCGTTTATCTCTCTGTATTACCCCTATAATAGACTGCCATAGCGTCCTGATAGTAGCTGGGATAGACTCCAGACTTCTCTTTGACCCTACATTGGAATAAGTGATGGGTGGATCTAAGTCCTCAACATCCTTCAAGCTTTACAGACAAAGTCTTGTTTTTTATTCACTTTTATTTACATTCTGAGTCCTGGATGAAGGGTTTTATAGTGGTTTTATAGTTTTAGGAGGCTGTTGCTTTAGAGGAAGATCTGTCGTCTGCCAACTGGAGAATGTTGGTGGAATGATTCCAGGCTTCCCATCACTATGCTGAAGTGTCCTTGGAGCAAGACGCTGAACCCCACGTTGCCTCCCCATGTGTCTATCGATGATGAATGTGAGTGATATGAGAAAGCACTTAGAATGTAACAACAGAAGTGCTGTATACTGTATGTGTGTGTGAATGGTGTGACATGTAGTGTAAAAGTGCTTAAAGTGGTCAACATATGACATATGAAGTGCTATATAAATAATATTGAGCTAATGAGCCCCATTTTGGTGCCTTGAGCATAGAAATGCAACATAAATTACAGGGTAGAAGGAATAGATATTACACTTGTAACATCCAGTCTGTTTTTTCTTTATTGGCTTCACAGGAAATTTTGTTTTGATTTTATCAATCAAAACCAAAGAACGTTGATAGCAATCCATCTGATCAAAAAAAATATTCAGATTTTTAAAAGATAGCTATATTTCTAGCCACAAATATGTGGCTATAAATATTTCAAAAGCCAATGTAAGCAGAACATTCAGAAACAAATTTGAATTTCAACTCAAAGAAGAGTCTTGAGAAAGCAGAAAGCAGGCTCAAGAATGTCTTATTTTGATGCTAAGCTTCAGCTTACTGTAAGCTCTTCACTACTTTGCAGATATGGAAAGGAAGTGGTTTTTTTTAGGTGTAACACAATGATGGTGAATTTAATTCAGTGACATCTGGATACAGTATGGTAAACCTTACATTTCATTTGAGTAAATACATTTTCAAGTTTAGCTGCTATCTTGACCTGTTGAATTAAAAAGTTTCTGTTGTGGAAAACAAATAGATACAGTAATTCATTTATTCCTGCAAGGATTAAACTTTTAAACAACAGTATATCATTTTAAAATTTTTTATTTTTTTTATTTTTTATGTTTTATTTTTTATTATATTTATCTCCAATGTGTGAGCCATGTCAGGCATTTGTGTGGTCATGTTTTTCACATTTTGATGTGTTCTTCGTTTTGTGTATGTGTGCCATGCTGCGAACCAGGCTGTGAACCAGGCTGTGAACGGAATAATTTATGTATATTAACCATTTATTACCATGTGATGTGTCAAAATGGGAATTTTGAGTGACGTTTTTACCATAAAGTGATGCAGAAGGTGTTGAAACATGAGACATACAAGTATTACTGTATTATACAAAAATGACCTTTTCATGCCATTTATTTACTTTTTGTTGTCTGTCCATTTTATTTTTTTGACCGGTCCGATACAATCAAATCCAAATTAGCCTTTTTTTTAAAATAACTCCCTTTTAAATAAAGTTTAAATGACACAAGTGGTTAATACACGATTTTACCTTTGCAGATCAAGTAGAACTTGATTTATTTGCTTTTATTAGATCAAGTGTATACATTTTATCATTGATTATCCTTATGAAGCATTGTTAATTTATTCAGTATTTAACTGTACTTTATTCCATTTTCTTTCCTTCTTTTGTCCTGTATTTATTTGATTTTCATAATATTGCAAATAAATTGAAGCATTTAAATGTAGCCATATATATCAAGTTGTCTCAGAATATTTACATTTAGTTCAACAAAATAATTTGATTAAATTAAATCATTTATTTTTGGTGGAACTGATTTTAGTGCAATCACACAACTAGTATTGTTTTACAGTGTAAAAAAAATGTAATTGCTCAGTAGTGTGTCATTTATAATCATCCATCTATATTTTTTAGTTTGATCCAATCAAACCTCCCAAACAAGATAGCGGATCTTTTTTTAAAAATAGAGTTTACCGAAATAACTAATGGAGCATGTTTTGGAGAGGATTGAGAACACAACCCGGGGGAGCAGCATCAAAGTGGAGACTGTCACACACACTGCGTATTTAACAGAATTCATCTGAGATCCCCGGTTTCTAGTCATTTACCTGAGATGGCACATTTTTCGGAGGCTCTATTCTGATGGAGGGGTCCCACTCTCCGGGGGGCAACACCGTCACCTGATCCAGGAACTCGTCGATGCCCGCCACCAGGTCGCTCCTGTCTTTGGCCTTATAAGCAACATCATGGAAAATCTGAGGAGAGGTGGAAACGTATACATGGATTTCTGTACGAGAGCCCGAGGAAATAAAAACACTGAAAATGAGACAATTTATTATTTTGAAAATCATTAGCTTTGACAGGATCACTATTTTATCCAAAGAAATTAGTGGCACAACTAAAAACTAAGCAGGAAATAACTTAACTTGACTATAAAAGACTTTTGAGAAATTGGGGAAAAATTTAGGAAAACTATGATTAAAAGTAGAATAAACTTGAGTATTTCTTTCTGAACAGTATGTTCTACACATAATTGCATTCAGGAGAACGGAGAACGTTGGACATCTCATGATAGCAGCAGGTGTCACATGAAGGCAGCGTAGAGAAATTGTATAAAAAAAAACAAATTTATTCGTTCGGGAACATTACATTTCTGCATAAAAAAAAGCTGGGCTAATTAGTAGCATGGTTAAATATAAAAAAGAGCAACTTAGAGAGCCAGAGTCCGTCAGAAGTAACCATAAACCAAGGTTAGGTAATCTACAAAAAATTGTCCACACATGTTGGAGAAATTTCAGGAAATATTTTTAAATGTAAAATTTAGAAAAACTTTAAATTTAAACTTTTTTTTTCTGAGCGTTGCTTTTTTTCTTTAATTTTCTTATTTTGTGATTTTACTTTTGTTTTTAATTATTTTTATTGCTTTCTGCACCTTGTTGTAAAGTTTCTCATGTTTGTATGTAAAGCACCTTGAACTGTCATGTACATGAAATGTGCTATACAAATAAACTTGCCTTTGCCTTGACTAAATATCCAGAAGGACTGCAATCATTGATACATTAACACGCGCCGCTATTTTATCACATATTAACGCTTCTGAATACTTTCCCCAGCACACAGAGATTCCTCCAGATTCTCTGGGTCTTTTGATGCCATATTACATTTATTACAGGAATATTTTATTTTTTTCAAAAACTATGTAGAAGCTGAAGCATAAACGATAAGACAGTGACTCCTGAAACTCTGCCCATCTTTACGTCTGAGAGACTCTGCCTCTCTAAAGTTCTCTTTATTCATCATGTTATCTGTTGCCGATAGCAGCTGCTTTTTTTCCAGCATCCATCCAAACATTTTTAGGATGTGTTGCCACCTTCAAATTCAAACCGAACAGATATCTTTCATTAATTACTAAAATCTTTGCCAGTATTTTAAGCTTTTGTGTCTGACAGTGAATTAAATATTTAATATCAGATTAGGAAAACATTGGATTCTGTTTTCATAAACATTTAATACACAGTCTCAGCCTTTCTGGAGCTGGGGTATGACTTTAAAAAAGAGGCTAACATGCAGAAATTTCTATTTTTATGCATCCCTAAGGACATCTACCAAGGAAGGAAAATGCAGACTTCTCGTACCGTGGGAAATATGTCACCATATTCTGGTCGTATACTGTATTTATTCGCCAAAGGCTATTTTATGTCTTCATGATCATCAGCCAAAGGTCAAGGTTAAGGAATAGGAACTGATATGGGGATTAGTTTACTGGCTGCCTACCTGGCTATGGATCCTCTCTAATGTAATTATTGCACATCTAAATCCTAAACATAGCAAATGCTTCCCTATTCCTGTGTTTTGGTCTAAATGAGGGGTAACAAACATACGTACGCCTTCCAGAGCGTCATTTTAGTGAAATTTTGAAACGTTTTTTTAAGCCATTACTGAAATATTTGTAAGGCAAGGCAAGTTTATTTTCAGGTACAAGACAATTCAAAGTGCTTTACATAAAACATTAAATGCATAAAAGAAGAATTACAGTAAAATCATTTAAACACAAAATCATTGAAAAGATTAAAAGCAAGAGAAGTTAAAAGATAAACTATAAAAGTTAAAGGGTTAAAGCAAAGCGATGCAGGTCACGTGATCCCATTAGAGACGGATCCGCTCCTGCAAAGTTACAATGTCTGGTTTATGAAAACGGCTGCTTCCTCATAGCACCAACATGTGTCAAACACTTTTTAAAATCATCCATTATTAGTCACATTAGGCTGATATTTGGCTAAAAAATTACACGGTATATCCCTTTTAAGAAACAAAGAAAAATGTCTAAACACTGACCTGTAATAACTCAGTCATGATATATTGATTAAAAAATGAAGAAATGGCTTCTAAGGTATTGTTTCGAACTGGTTGAAGAGTTATTTACTCACAATGTGTCTACATGTGGGGTACCTCAGGGATCAGTTTTAGGTCCATAAATGTTTGATATTTATATTAATGATATTTACAAGCTTCAGATGTGCAAAGGTTTTCTTTAATAAGTTTATCTGATAACTTTAATCTTATTATCACAAGCTGATTGCGGAGTAACATTGCATGTTTACAATTTATTAACAATATTTGTAATTTGGTTTTGAAAGGAACAGCGTGGCAACCCTTCGGGTACTTTTTACCTTTCAACAGAGATTCCAGCATGACAGGCTGAAATATTGTGGATTCAGAACAGCAGACAGACCACTGACAAACATTTTCCTTCAGTTTCGCCTCATCAACGAAAACTAACACGTCTCATCATGTTATCAAAGAGCCGTGTTTATCTCCATTTTGGAATTTGGAATTGTTGATGAAGACGAAAAGAATTCTGAGAAACAAGTCAGAATTCAGACTTTTTTTTTACAAAAGCTAAAAAAAAATTGAAGTCAGACATTAAAGAAAAAAATTCAGTG
>JAVQJG010073068.1:0-16214 GCA_036024015.1 Craterocephalus amniculus | reverse complement strand
GTGTTTCGTGTTTCCCAAAGCTATGAATTACAGCTGTGAGTAGATAACATAAAATGAAACATTTTAAAGATCCTTTTAAAAAAGAAATAAAAATGCATATTCACTTCTTATTTCAAGATAAAGGGGCTCCTATGCTTTGATAACTCAAACTATGTGAATCTGTAAAATTCTTGGTTAATTTGAACTGTGAATATTTTAAACGGAAGTCGCACCCACACTGCAATTAGGCGGCCATCTTGGTACAGTGGGATTTTTTAAATATTGTATTTATTTTTTGTTGTTTGCATATACAGTTATGTTGCAGACCGAACAATTTACAAGCAATGCTTTGCTTACAATATTGGACACATGAGATAGCAAGAACAAACCCCTGCCAATAATGGTAAAAAAAAAGAGTATTTAAAGAAAAATGAAAATTTAACAAACATAAATAGAAATAAATATATAAAACAAATAAATAAGATTCATACTGTACAATGAAATACAGAATAATCAGGATAAATGGCCTTAGATGCACTCATAGTCTACAAAAATGTTCAGATCCTCACACTTTGATTCTGGCCCCTCTGAAGACCTGTTCTGGACGTTCAGAAAAGACGTCTTTATACTATTTTCTGGATCACTTCTTGGGCAGCTGGAAGAAAGTGGAAGCCATGATAAATAATCCACTCTTATATATAACCTTATTAAGCTCATCTACGTTCTGCAAAGCACTTATATGCTTCCTATTTACCCATACACATACAGTTTTTATTCAATATATCCAGTTACGGTAGCAAATAGTAGCCTACTTTTTCTCATTGATTACTCACAGATCATATGAAGGGCAATGTCAGGTTCAGTATCTTGCCCATGGTCAGTTTAACAACAGAAAGCACTGGGATTAAACTAGCTTGTACCTGTTTGGGAGACATGCATTTTGTTTCTTTTCTTTTCTTTTCACCTGTGCGGATTGATGTGGAGAGACAAATCTTTATCGTCACCTTTATCATCCCTGTCAGTGCATGATGCACTGTGATATCATCCCAACGCCATGAGTGGATGGCCTAGTGGTTAGCGTAGCAGGCTTGGATGCAGGTTCGATTCCAGTAAGTGAGTCTTAAAAGTCTCTAATTTGTTGACAGGGCAAAAGCTGATTCTTAGCTGATTAAAAGCAGCCTTCTCATTGGCCGCTTGAAAGAGCCCTATGGCTGCTTGAAAGGAGCCCTTTGATTGGCCGCTGAAACGGAGATTCAGAGAAAAGGCCCTTCTGATTTACTACTGTGACTTTGAACCCTGTATAAATTCAGTATATGTACAAATACACCCAAGAGGCACTGTGTTCTCTCTCTCTCTCTTCCACTCCCCACTGGATTCCAGATTCCTTTGCTCTATTAGTCCATGCAATGGCACCTGTGGAGAGTGACAGTGCCTTATACAAGAGCGAACCGGCTATATGCAGTTTGTAAATGCTTGTCAGAGTTTGATAAATTCTTCATTGGTCATGGACCTTTTTATCATGTTGTTATGTTCTGTGCTGACATCCAAAAGAATAACAGGAAGCAACCTTTACTAATTTAGCTTCGCATCTACAGAGGTGACGCTAGACATGATTTATCCTCCATGAAACACGAGATAAGAACACATTTTACAGAGTATTTAAATTACTTCTGTGTTATATTTTAACAGCTATAATGCCGCTAAATATTTGTGGTTAGATCAACAGTCCATATATTTTCTCCTTCTTATCTTTCTTTAACCTGGTCACATTTCCAGAGTCCAACAAAAGTGTTTAAGTGTTTTGACACTGTTTGTTCGAAAAAATAGTAAAAAAAAAAAAAGAGAGAAGAAGAAAAGAATAGTAAAAAAAGAAAGAAGGAGAAAAAATGTTTGATTTTAAACTGCTGATTTATTTATCTATACTGCTTCAATCTTACAATCATTCAGTCTGTTCGGTCTCCAGGAATCCTGTCTTTCTATCAAAACCTGTAAAGTGGTGAGAGGGCTCTTTGTTACTGCAGGTGTAATGTCCGTGACATATATAAGGAGGCACACACGCGTGGTTGCTCTCGAGTCCTGGGTTTTTTTTTATTCTCCTCATATACAACATCTCCCCGCATACCTTGCGCTGGCATCTCTTAAAGTGACCGTATCAACTGTATTCACATTACAGCAGGAGCCACATTAACATGAAATCTTCAGACCGTGGGATCATGTATCAGAAATCATACAATGTGCAAATACCAGGCTTCTGATCAATTTTTGGGGATATGGTAAGTAGAGTCATCTTACATGTAACATGTTTCTAAAACTGTTGCTTTTTTTTAAAAATGGACTACAAAATGAAGTATACCCACTTCTCCAGGGACCACTACACCACTGACAATGACCTATTTTAGTTTCAGATATTAGACTTTAAGCATGATAAACACCTCAAACGTGTCTGTTAATGTATCTTTTTTTGTTATTTTTGTATTTTATTTTGTCGCAATAAAAGGGAAAAGGCGGCAAGAGGTTTCTTAAGCAGAAATATGGTCACTGATATAAAAAAAAAACGTCAGTTTGCTTGAAACTTGTTGCGCAGCTAAGGGAATAGACCCTTCTTGCTTTCCGTAGCATCTCACTCCTGTAAATATGGCTGCCATCAGGAGTGGGGTGACTCCGTGCTGCATAGCAAGATGTTTTCTTAGACAGACTGGAAAACCGAGCCGGGGCAGCCAAGCTCTCTCGGACATTCGGATCCACGTACGTTTATTCTCCAGTTTTCCTTGTTTTCCTTCCTCTGAAATGGACATAAATGTCGGAGTTTTAGGGTTAACCTGGTAGCCGGTTAGCATCCACACTGTGTTACGAGTGCATGCCTGTGACTTTGACAGCGTCTGCAGAGAAGACTGGGCCGTCGGTTGCATTGAGTAACAATTAACTCATCAAACTATACTTCATGTAATGTTGAGTTAATGCCACTAAAATACGTGATTAATACTTGGACTAGTTTTCAGGACACAGCTGAAGTTAACTTATCGTCTCATTAATATTTCCATGGACCTGTAAGACTTGAGTGAGACACCATCTGCTAGAAAATTCATATTTATCCGCGACTGTTTAATTAGGACGTCAATATTCTGGCTGTTTACTCTTTTTAACGATTTTCAAGACATTAGGTTTGTTTAGTTTGTATATCTGCCTGTTCCTGTAGGAACGTAATGCTGCCACTAGAGGTCAATATATGCCACGATAAACGTGAAACTTCCACGTTTTCCCGAAACAGGCAGATTCATTAGATTGTCATTCAGACCATTTTGCTGACTATTATTCTTATAAGTTCATGTCAAGCGTTATAATAGCAACATTTTCCCTGGGCTGAAATTTTGGCAGATTTAAACTTGCTTTTGTAATGTAGTTATTACAGTTATTGATGCTATAAACATTAGGAAAGTGATTATTACATTATTACTGTGATTCTTACTACTTCTGCTATAATGCACTGAATATTGCACAACTTTCAACAAACATGCGAATAACTGAACCTCTAAAATGAAAGTGTTTGTCGAAATTTATTTCCTTTTTTCAAAGCTGTTGGTTTTGCCAGCTAAGCCTTAAAATTAATCATCATGTAATTAAAAAACTAAACCAAACATTTCTGTGCAGCTTCTAACTAAATCAGTATGTAAGTATGAAGCGCCAGTGTAGGTCAGGTGAATTTACAGGAAGATAAACATAGAAGTCAGTAAGGATAATTTTATTTATATTATATTCAGATCTTTTAATTTGTTTTAAATTGCAAAAGTCAAAACTCCAAATGTCTTATCAGATATGTATTGTTTCCATTTAACAGTGCAAAACCAAAATTTCTATTCATATTTGAAAATTGTAAATAAAAAATAAAAGAAAAACTGTTGGTCTGACTATTTTCCTGGTAATTAGTAGATTAAAATATGCTGTTCTTTTGGTGTCCAGAGGTCCCATCTGCACACAGTGTTGGGGTGCCGCCCCGGTCCATCCAGCAGCACCCATCTGGTTCGTAGACACCAAGGAAAGTTCCTTTGGGTTAATGCCGTGGCCATCAGACACAACAGCTCACAGGTGATGATCTTTTCTTTCTTTTCTTTGTTTCAGCCAGTAATGTGCAGGTATTTTGTGTTGTGATTTATAGAAAAGAAACGTCTGCTCCCTCTTTGTTTACAATGAGTAAAATAACCAAATAAAGTGGATAGTTGTAAGCCCACTTTTACGTCTCATGTTTATATTATAGGAGCTAAATTTAATCTGTGAAGTTGAAGGTTTACTTACTCTGTTTTATGTGAATTTAGATCACAGATGTATGCCATTTTTAGCTCTTATTAGAGTTTTGTTTTTGTGCTTACTTTTTATTTCAGGGATGTGGTGTCTGCAAAATGCGTGGCTTTAGATGTTTATATCTGAACTCAAACCAGCAACAATGTACCTTTTATCATAGTTTGACATTTTCTATCTTTTCATTTCTACAATTTAATGCTCTAAAGTCACAACATGAAACGTTCGCATCCTCTATTTCATTTAAATGTGATTTGTTTTTTTATTTGATAGTTTGGCTTTAGTCGGAAACAATGTAGTTGAATGGTTGATTGGTTTAATGGTAGCTTATAACCTCCTTTAGACTTCAGATTTTTTTATATTCAATGGATGTATATGCAGTACATTTCATTTATATAAGTAAGCTGTAATAGCAAAATAGTGAATAGTAAAATATACTGAAATATCTCTACACTTTCTATAAATGTGCACATTAATCATTAAGAACAATTTTATATGCAACTGAACTGTTACTAAATTGTTGAATCTTTGTGATATCTGCAGTTTCCACCAGATGATGGATCCATGGCAGATCCAGGAGGGGTCACTTCTGTTTGCCCTCCTGTCCTAGAGTCATCGCCCATCTCTCTGCCAGCTGACCCCACCCCTGTCATCACGCAGGCCGTCCCTGAGCAGGTGTCTGAGACTACATCTTTTAAAGTACATAACTCATCTAATACCCACATAAGCTTACTAAGTCTTTGTTATATATCCTTCCAGGTCCCAGTTGAGGCCGTTTTCACGGTGGCATCGATAGCAAACGGTGCTACACCTCCTCCAGTCAGTGCTTCTGTATCGCCTGACCCCAGCCCTGTTTTAACGCAGCCGGTCACAGAGCAGGTGGCCGATGCTGCCCCCACCGCAGCAGACGTCCTGCAGGTTGTAGCTGCAGAGCCTCGGCTGGTAGAGCTGGGATTGGCCAGTCATACACCAGTGGGCCTCATCCAGAACCTCTTAGAGTTTATTCACATTGACCTGGGTTTGCCCTGGTGGGGAGCTATTGTTGCAGGTAAGCAGGAATCGTTATAAACCAGTACGGGTAAAATGTATCTAATAACAGATTGAATGTCATATTTTTCTTTAATTATTGCGATTAAGCTAAAATAATTTGTATGTAATTAATGTGATCTCCTTCCTTGCCGTCCAGGAACGATTCTGGCTCGGTTAGCTGTGTTTCCTGTCATCGTGAAGGGCCAGAGAGAAGCAGCCAAGCTCAACAACGTGCTGCCTGAGATCACAAAACTAACCAACAGAATGAACGAGGCCAAGCAGAGCGGAAACAAGTTTGATTGTAAATGCAAACTCCTCCTTTGTTCTTCTTGTTTTTCAGCTCTTTAAGACCTCCCCACCCCTCATGAGCTGACGTTTTCTGTTGCAGTTGCCAAAGCGTACTCTGATCTGAACTTGTTCCAGAAAAAGCATGATGTGAATCCTCTGCGTGGCTTCCTGGTTCCTTTGGTGCAGGTCAGTTAAACTCTCGATATTTTACAGTTTTTGTTTTTTAGAATTATAAACCTCATTTGCTGAGCCGGCTTTAATTAACCAGAGCAATCTTATGCTTTACCACCTACTGTTTAGTTTTTTGGATATTCATATTTTTCTTTTTTGCCTGGACTTTTAGTTTATTCCTGATCAAGACACCTCAGTGATTTGTTTTTGTCCCTCAGACACCAGTTTTCATCTCCTTCTTCATCGCACTGAGAAAGATGGCGTATCTGCCGGTGCCCAGCTTGCAGACAGGAGGCGCTCTCTGGTTTACTGACCTGACAGCAGCGGATCCTTTCTATATTCTGCCTATCGCTGTCACTGGGACCATGTTCTTCATCCTAGAGGTGAGACAGCTCGCGCTCAGCTCTTCGTATGTCTGAAGTCTGTCAACAATAGATAAGCTGAAAAATGCTTTCCCACACTAATCATCTCACTGTTTGCACTTTTTTTTTTCAGCTCGGAGCAGAGTCTGGAGTCGACAACCCTAATCTGCGTGCCATGAAGACTGTGTTCAGGATCATGCCTTTTGTCATCCTCCCTCTCACCATCAACTTCCCCACAGTCAGTGTCTTTTAGTCACATCTGTTTTTGTTTAACCTCCACTTGCATCATATGGAGACATCTGCTGAAGTTGTGCTGCTGCAACATCTCATCGGTGTTTCCATCATGTTTCCTTCAGGCAGTGTTTACCTATTGGATGACTTCAAACTGCTTCTCCCTGGCTCAAGTGGCGCTGCTCAGACACCCGTTAGTGAGAGAGAAGCTGAGGATCCCAGAGAGGATCCAACACCCGGCCTCTGCCCTGCCGCAGAATGACGGACTCATCGAAAGCATGAAGAAGGGTTTGTGTTGCAAAGATAAATTGCAAATTAAGATGGACTTTTTTTTTTTCTAGAAAAGCATACATATGCATCTTGTTCCTTTTAACTTAATAACTCTAAGAAGTTGCTTATTATTTCTGTTTTTGTTTTGTAACTGGTTTGGACGTCAGGTTGGAAGAACGCACAGCTGGCTCAACAGCTGGAAGAGAGGGAAAAAAGAATAAAAAATCATCTGGACCTCGCTGCTAAAGGTTAGTAAAACGAGTTGTTTTAGGATTTGTTTCCCCTAAACCTCTGAGAAATTGCTGTAAATGAGAATAAAGGAACTTAAAAATTTGAGATTTAAGAGAAGACCTGGAAAAATATGTTGCAGGTGCTTTAATCACACAAGACAAAAGCTCCTTTTTAATGACCTTAGATTGTCACTATTCACACCAAACTGGGTTCAAATTATACAAAGAAATATACACAAATGGTGTAATGTAATAGAAAATAAGAAAATGTTTCTTCAAAAGTGCTGTTCAAAATTTAACTTCCATATTTCAGACAATTGAAGAAAAACTTAAGCAGCTGTTTGGTGTGATCACTTGAAGAACATGTGGAGTAGATTTCTGCCACCTTGTGGCTATTCTGACTCATTACACACAAATAAAAATTGCACATTAAAAGTAATAATCATCAGCTAATATCAGTTGTCTTCTTACTGAAGATGCTTAACTCTACCATTAATTGTTGCTGTCATGCGTTTACTGAAATCTGTCATTTACATTTCATGGAAATAATGTCTGCACAGACTCTCACTTGTCCAGGTCCTGGTAGTCCTATGTCCCTTTACAGAACTCATCTGGTTCTGAAACTCATGCAAGTGTGAGGAAACCTTTTAGAGCGAATTGTGCTGCTACTTTGTCTATAAGTTCTAAATATGATGGATTGAATATATGGAAAACAAACGTTATCTGATTTGTTTGTCAATTACTTCAAATGTGTACCTATTTTGATAGTTTTTAGAGGCCTTTGTGAGATTTCATGATTCAGATTTTTCAGCATTTACTTTCTTTTAAAGGAATAGGATCACTTAAAAGAGTATATTGTAATCAAATTGTTCTTAATTTAAAGCCACACATCAAATAAAAACGTTAATCTAAACACTCCATGCATCTGTTCAGGTGGTTAAACATCTATCAGATTTTCAACATTGCATGTTGGCAGGAGCTTGAAGTGTGAAATCTGAGCTCTACTGCAGCCTTTTTAATTCTAAACTTGTTCATTTCATCCTGAAGGTCCGCTGAGGCAGACATTTACTCACAATCCCCACGTGCAGACGTCTGCAGCATCGAATAAAGAGAAGGCGAATAAAGGGAAAGCGAGGCCGTGGAAGGACACTATCGGATGAATTATTGTGAGAAAACAGTGAATTGTGTACATATTTATAGACGGAAGAGAAGTGTTGGGACATGATTGTGGTTATGTATTATTCTAAGTAAAATATAAACGCTGTCTCTAAACATTTTGGTGTATATTGTATTATTGCGCTCACATGTGAGTACTAAACACATCACTATAGAAATGAGTACTTTAATGGTTTATAGTCATTTTATTATAAATACATGTTTGTAGATCGATTTCAATATACTCTTCAACATTTAATGTTTGAGTCAAATACTCCTGGAAATTGGAAACTCTGAAAAAATAGCCCTTTACTTCACCACACTGTACAGATGACAATATAAAACATTTTATAAACTCTTTCATACATGTGTGAATGTGGCGGGACATACTCTTCTAAGCTATTTTATTGCTTTCTTATGAAATAAGACTTTCTATGGACAGCAGTGCTTTCAGTTTCTAAGTTGCCCGCTTGTACAATTTAACAATTTTCAGCCTTCAAGTAAAATCAGAAGCATTTCATGAATTTCATTTCACCCAAAATACTTGGTGTATCAATTAAATAATTCTCTAAACACCTGCAGAGTTCTGTATTAGAAATGAGTGTTGGTTTCTTCAGGAGGGCATCATAATGTTCTCCTCTAGTCGTAGTCGGAGTGAAACATTTGCCAGCAAGCACCCAAATGCCCCATTTAACGGGTCAGAGACTCTGATCCAACTCAGGCCCAAAGTGTTCATCCGTTGAGGTCTTGTGGCAGCAGCGACGCGTCGAGAGAGTTCAGGCTTTTGTCGCTGACAAGATGGGAAATCTGAGCTTCCTTACTCCGCTTTATCGACATCCATCTCCGTCAGAACCGAGAAGCAAACCTTCTGAATCAGCACGCCACATTTAGCTGAAAGAGGCAGATGCAGGAGGATGGTTAGAAAAGCTGCTTTAGTCAAATGTTTCAATTCGAACACGATCCACACACATCCTCATCAAATTCTGATAAAAAAGTTTTGTGTCAGTAAACCATTTAAATGCCTTTAGAATCTAATCATCATTAAATGCAGCATATCGAAGCCTAGAAAGATGTGTTAAACCCTAGACTGCGATAACACTGCAATGATTGCACTTAATCAGTTACATCAATATTATGAAACAAACGGCTATAAAGCTACTCTTATGTGTTCATGTAAATAACAATTTTACATTTATTATTTTATTATTTCAGTGCATTTAAAATAGCTGGTATGCAGTTATAATTCAATCTCTTCTTCCAGAAGTTGACCTGCTGTATCATGAATAAATAAACCAATGCAGAAATCTGTAAATGATTTTAAGGAAAATACATAACTATCTTAAATATGAAGATGTGTTCATATTAGATAGATCAAATATTTAAACTGAGGTGTATAATACCGTGCATACTGCATATATTGCCAGTACTTAATTTGAAATGGATCACAATACACATTTCAAGAAGTTAAGATGGACAATTCTCAAAGTGGAGAAAGAGAAAAAAAAAACCACCAGGTGTAACGTAACATTTCACCAAAAGCAAAAAGAGTCAAAGAAAAGAGCAGTTCAAAACTTTCTTAATTACTCATGGGAAACGATCACAACTCTGTGAAAGAGTGACTTAATAATACATTAAACATCCACATCCTTCATAAAAATCCAATAGCTAAATAATAATACATTTAATTTGGTAGCGCCTTTCAAGGACACTAAACTGTCTATGGCAGAGTTTTTCAGAGTTTAAAGCAGTGAGTCTCCAGTTATATTGTTTCATCCTGTACAAATTAAACCAATGTGATCCCAAAATGCTGTGTGTCATATCTTAAACCCGTTAAAAAGCAAGAGATAAAATTTTCTCTGCATTTTCCCTTTTCTTTTGAACAAGAAAAATACAAATAAATATTTTTAGAAAATAGATGGTAGAGCATGAAGACAAAGGGGTCTTACAAAAATACCTAAATTATCAGTCGTAAAATATTTATAAATTCCTAATTTTGCAAAAGCAAGATTTCCCCCTAAATAATTGTGTGAAATCTTCATCAAGACCAGAAACATTGACTTTATTCTTTTAAATAATTTTCCTCGCTTCCATTCACTGAGCTTCTTCTAAAGACTCTCAGCCTCCCCGTGGAAGCAGCCTCACACTAGAAAAACCTCCTACCTGTGGCACACAAGAGGACACAAAGCTGTAGGAAATCTCTGGTCTAAAAAAACAAAGCTGAAAAAAACGCTAGAGAACCTCGGGTTCTTTAACAGCCCCATCATTAAGTATGACTGCGGCGTGAATGAATAATGGATTCAGTGTAAAGCACTTTGGGTGCCTTGAAAAGTGCTAATCCCTTATTATTAATAAATTAGAATTATTTCAGCAGATCAAAGCAGACCTGACCTGATCTCAGTCCAGACCAGTCACACACTGAAAACATTTAAGAAACTATGAATCAAATAATACAGTAACGAAGGCCCAGAACTGTAGAGCACCTGACAACCTATTTAAAAAATTATCATTTGATTAGATTTTTACCCATTTTTACCTAAATAAATCGTTTTAATTGATGTGCAAATTATTGCCTTCTATTGTACTTAAGATTTTATTCAACTTTTTGGTAAACAGGTCATAACACTTGATTGAATTGTTAAATGACAACTTGGTCGGTCTAATGTTAACATGAAAACAGAGAATCCTGCGTCAGCCTTACCGATGAAGCTGCGTAGCCACAGCGGCCTCTTGCTGGCCGGCGTGTAGCAGCAGAGGAAGTAAACGGGAACTCCTGACAGAGCGATGCCGATGCCAATCAGAGAGTTGACAGTGTCGCTGTAGAGAGGCACCACCACCAGGAAGATGGTGAGGAGGCAGAAAATGATGGGGTAGACCAGACTCAGCTGTGAAAGGGAGTGAGGAAGAGGATGAAGTGATGGAAATCTTCAGCCGATCTTTTGAAAAGCGACAAATTCTGTTTTTTTACAAATTCAAATGACCAACCTTTAGTGGTCTCTCCCTGTCCGGCTGCTTCCAGCGCAGATACAACTGGCCAAGAATAGACAGACCAACAAAGAACCAGTAGCTGAAGCTGTAGTAGTTGATCAACCTGAAAACATCTTCTACACACAGGTATATGAGAGCCATAAAGCCCTGCAGGAAAGAGCGAGAAACACTCGGTGAGACTGAGAACTTCTGGGATGGAAACGACAAAAGAAAAGAAGAGGAGGGGTTGACTGACATTGAAGAGCAATGCAGGGATGGGAGTGTAGCGGTGGACATGAATCATGCACAGGAAGTCGGGCAGTTGGCCCTCTCTGGAGCCCACAAAGAAGAGCCTATTGAGACACAAAAGACGAGCATTGATGATGGGACTTGCACATGACAATGAACCGAGTTATGGTCCAGGGATTAATGGCGCTCGTATATCCGTAAAAAAGCAGACTGGCTCACCTGGAGGCAGCCACGATGGAGGCGTTGAGTCCTCCAAAACACGAAAGAGCCACAGCGAAGGGAATGGTCCAGTTCATCACTCCAAACACCTGATCTGCAAACGTCTGCAGAGAAAAGAAAGCAGGGTTTTTAAAGCAAAAGCTGCACTCGTCCGATTACAAATCACAACTAAGGCGAGGATGAAAGAAGCTTACCACAGCAACTGCGTCACTGTCTAAGATGGCGTTGATGGGGAGGATGGTGTAGTAAGCCACGTTGGTTAGGATGTAGATCACCGTTACAATGGGCATGGAAATAGCGATGGCCAGAGGCAGATTCCTGCAGTTCACAGAAACAAACAGCAGAGGGAGCAGAAGAGGTGAAACGCAGACTCTGGGTGAAGATCGCATCAGCCTGTGGCTGAGGGAGAGATGTGGAGCAGGGCGAGCTGCGGTTGTTTGTCACCTAATCTGCCTGGGAACTTTGGGAGAGGCTTGTGATTCAATCGCATGTGTAGTCTTATTTCATTTGATCAGTGTTCGGCTGTGTGAATCAAAGCCACACACACACACACACACACACACACACACACAAATACTCTCCTGTACTTTCTCTTCCTCACTCTTAGTGAGATTGCTTCTACTTTTCTTTTGTGGTTTTCTATTTTCTAATGATAAGGTTGTTTCTTATTATTTGACAAATGAAGAATAAAGAATGGCTCTCCAGGATTAATCCTCACGCGTTCAAGACAAGGAGAAGTTGGGGTACTTTCTTTGGGAAGCAGGTCATGACTCACAGATTACGTCTACTTTGTGGGTTTTAACGAAGTACCAGCCTCCAGCACAGACCAGCTCTGATTTTTTTTTTTTTACTGAGACCTCTCAGTGCAGCCTTCAGCCGTGTTTTATCAGTAGCTATATATGGTCATTCATGGCGGTAGGATTTTCAGTTTCAACTTTCAGATCAATTTCAACTCATTGCTTTTTTTAATGTTTATTTAAAGGAAATGCACAGAGCTGAGCTCTGTGTGAGTGAAAAAGCGTAGTAATATTGATTTGTATGATAGCATTACAAGAAAACTGCAGGTGCAAATTAGCCCTGAACCTCTGACTGTAATTTTTCTTACTTCTAAATCGGCTTTATTAACACCCAAGCTGATGCACCATCAGCTATCGTCTGCTACCATCATCTCTGGGGACACTGGTCAATGCTTTAGGTCCCTCTAGTGTGGGCTGCTCAAGCCTCAAGACCTGCAGATCCACATGCCAGTTGTTTAATTAAGAACATCCATGGAAAAATAGCCCTTAAACAGTTAATGATGAGGCTGGGTTTGTATTTTGACCAATGTGCTGATCTATACTGGACATGAAAGGGGTTTATGTTCATAAAACCAGAGCCTGTTTGAATGAGCAGGGAGCTTCCAGTAGCAACATTCAAGTGAACTAAGAAGCATAGGATTGTTTTAAGTAAGACTTAACTCTATATTTATTTTGATCTATGACTCATTAAAAAGAAAAAGGGAAAATATATCCTTTACACATCTCAAATCTCAAGTTTAAATCAGGTTATTATAGAGCAAAGTTAAGTTATATGTTGTTATTCAGGATTACTGGTTTAGCTGCTGGGATACAGGTGCATGGGGTGTATCTTCTATTTGTTATTAACCATATGAATCATTATGGAGATAAGTTCTATCATGTCATATCTCCTGCTCTGCTCACCTCTCGGGATTTTTTATCTCTTCTGTGACGAAGTTGAGCGTGTCCCACCCAGAGTAGGAGAACAGAGCTGAGTACAGAGCCAGGGCGAGGTCTCCTGGATCCCGAGAGGAGCCTTCAAACATGCCCTCAAAATTCTGAGTGTAACCTGGAAAACAACAGCATTATTATTAATAATATAGTTCATATACAGAAGGATTTGAATTAGCCAACATCAGATATGACTAATAATTCCTCAAAACCGAGGCAAATGCAGTTAAAGGTGTAGATGGTTAGTTAGTGGCTGCTTGATCACCTTGTCCAATCTTCACCAGGCCGGTGATGATGACAGCGATGAGCGCAATGACCTTGGCATAGGTGAAGAAGTCCTGGACCCTGGTGCCCCACTTCACATAGGCGCAGTTCACAAAGGTCAGCAAACCTGTGGGCGACAGACAACGTAAGCATGTGCTGCATTACTCACACACAGACACACTCCCAGAAACCAAGCGGTCAACAGTCTGAGTGCTGACATTTGCTCCGTATACTCATGAGTGTGCCGGCATGTTTCCGTGAGGCTGATTTGAGGAAACGCTGCTGCTGACTCAAGCAGACCGAGCTGTTGTTTGTTGGGCGAGGAAACAGCTGAGAGCAGCACATAATAAGCTAGTACGCACACTTGAAAAGCTCCGGATGAATATTCAGTAAGCACCACTGATCTGATGAGCTCACAGTACTACTGATCGCCCAGCTCCTGATAAGGAAAGCGGTCTAAGCTGCGGCTTTTTCACATATTGTTCTCCTTCACATGGTTGCTGTTCTCTGGAAAACATGTTGTTCTTTTTCCTGTCTTATCTTCTCCCGGTTTCTTATCAGCACACAGTCCGTCCAAGTTAATAAAGGTAGAGCAGAAAAGATATTCAGGTGCAACTCAAAGTTGTATAAACTGTTTTTTTTTTAATCAGCTTTGTATGTCTAATTTCTGTGAAACCTCCCTCTTCTGAGGAGTATTTCTTGTTGTGTAAGACTCCACCAGTCTGCTGAAGACTGTCTGCTGAGAATGAAAGTAATTCACCTCCAAACAAGCTGACTGGACATGTTTATCTGCATTTGTGTCGTCACTTATCACTCGACACTGACCTCCACATTGCCCAGATGTTTAAAGAACACATCGCACAAGGATTACATGAGTGTTCTCGCTGAAGACGCTGCCAGTGAAATTATGAATCACAACACTATCGTCTTCCACCTTTGTGACAGCCAGGGGATCATAACAGGTCTGATCCCAACAGGACGTCCAGCCAAACACAACAGAAAACAATGCCTCGGACTGAGGCGACCGGTGCTAAGTGATGGAGTCTGAGGCTTTGCCACACAGAAGTAGAGCTGCGGTATGTTGATAGTGAAAGTTTAGAAGGGTGGGAGGAGAAAGATCAGGTTTAAGAAGATGGTGACTAGTAGTTTTCATATACGGTCCAGATGTGAGATGGTTTGTTGTTCGCAAACTGTGAACTCCCAAACAAAAAGCTATGGTGTGCAGGTCTTTGGTTGATTCTAAAAAACAGAATGAAATTATTTTCATCTCATTTAAACGCTATAAAATAGTGAACAAAGAGCACAAATAAAAAACTATGAAAATCTCCCAGCTGTTTAGACTGACTCAGTCCTGAGATGTCTGCATGCGTTTACACGTCAAGTAAGATATGACGCGAATGTTGCATCAAGACTAAAACGACAAACAATTATCTGTTTAGAAAAATACTGATAAACCAAAGGGAACTGTCAATCATTTACAATGAAAGATTTAACCTATTTTCTTTTCTTTTGAGGGGGGTTTAATTCCTCAAGTTCACAGAGTCATTCAGACAAAGTCTTACTGTAAGTCTGAAAGGGTTCATTGGCAACAAGTTGGTAATACAATTGTTATTAAATTATTTAAAAACTGTTTGGCCAAAGTGGCTAAACATTTCAGGAAACTATTAGATTCCAATACAGTTTATGAAATCATTGATTGGTATATCATTTTAAAAGATTTCACAAATCGGAAGAAACCCTCTGTATGCAGGTTGTCATAGCTGGAATCATAGATTTCCTCACCAGTGAAGTCATCACCAGTGATCAGACCAAACTGAGTCTGTTTCTACCTTTAAGAGCAAATTTAAGACTCATCTCTTTAATCCTTGAGTTAGTCCTCAGAAAACTTAGAGTCCACTCTCAAGAAAATGTCCAATAAAAGGTCACAGAAGGGTGATTTTTGGCAAGCTGGAGTAATTTGGGTTTAAATTTGAAGATTCCAAGTTTCAGCAGGAACATCCATTATTTGACCCTATAAATGCACTTTTATCCTATCCGTGTCCCTTTGTGGACAACGATTTCACTGTTCAATCAAATGAATTACAATACTTTTCTGATAATGCACTCTCAGTTTGGAAAAAAATGTCCAGGGAGCATAGGAGGGTTAAAGAGCATTTACGAGTTTAACGAGCCCACTTAACGAGCACTTAGCAGTTGACATAACAACATCAAAGTCCAGCAGTCCACCTGTTCATGCTGTATCCTACGCTTTGATTTCCTAATTGTGTTGTTCTCTCACATCTAAGTTGCTTTGGATAAAAGCATCTCCTAAATGACAGAAGAAGTAGTAGTAAGGCAAGGCAAGGCAAGTTTATTTCTATAGCACATTTCATGTACATGACAATTCAAGGTGCTTAACATACAAACATTGGAAACATTACAGCAGGAAAGCAATAGAAAGAATTAAAAACAAAAATAAATTCACTAAGTGACAAAATTAAAGAAAAAGAAAGAAACCCTCAGAAAAAAAAAAATCAATCGTCATAAAAGGCTGCAAATACAAAGGTTTTTAACCCTGATTTAAAACTGCTGACAGTGTCAGCAGACCTGCAGCTTTCTGGGAGTTTGTTCCACATGTGTGGAGCATAAAAACTGAACGCCGTGTTTGGTTCTGACTCTTGGAAATGAAAGTAGACCTGACCCTGATGACCTGAGGGATCTGGTTGGTTCATAACGAACCAGAAGTTCCTGAATATATTTTGGCCCTAAACCATTCAGTGCTTTGTAAACTAACAGCAGGATTT
>JAVQJG010073053.1:0-12742 GCA_036024015.1 Craterocephalus amniculus | reverse complement strand
GTAAGGTTCTGCGATAGACAGGCGACCTGTCCAGGGTGTACCCCGCCTCTCGCCCGTTGACAGCTGGGATAGGCTCCAGCACACCCGCGACCCAATTGGATTAAGCGGTTCAGAAAATGTATGGATATTCTGAGAGTTTTGCTGTTGCTTCTCATCAGTGTGATTTCACCAGACGTTTTATCCCCGAGCACCACCAGCATGACAGTTATGTATGTGCTTTGTTTCTCACAAAGTTCTTTCTTCCCAAGTCCCTCTACTGGCAGTGAAGGTCAACCACTGTGAACCCTTGAGCAAGGCACTGAACCCCCCTATCTGCTCCTGGCTGTTGTTGAATGGCAGCTCACTGCTCCTAGTGCAACTAAGATGGGTCATATATGGAGAAGCGCTTTCCTTAATGGGATATTGATATTAGTAGTAGTAGCAACTTTATTTGGTATGGTAAAAGCAAATAAAACATGAAAAGAATTTAATTAAATAAAGAATATTGTAAGGGGTGTAGGCGGAAGCAAAGCTTATATAATGCCTACCCAGTACAAACATGTAGTAAATTTAAAAAAGGCTTGAATGAAGGAAATGTGAAAGTCTTGCTTCTTCTTTTTACAGTCTATGATTAAAGTATACATAAATGAAATGTACCTGTTTTTCTGCAGCATTTGTTTTGACTCAGGTTCTCTTATCCACATGAATCACTGAAATGTGCATCTGCAATATGCAAGACCTAATGTGAGTTGAGTTCCTGAACTGTGGATGAACCATTTTTCCCTCAGTTTAACTCTGCAGCGTGGGAAATGCTAATTCTGTTCAGAGACACTGTCTTATGCAACAGCAGGTGTATTCAGATCTTTGGAAATAAAACTTCATCTGAAGACTTTAAAAAAAAAAAAAAGGAGCATCTGTTGACTCTGAGTTGACTTCAAGTGGGATTTACATATTATCCCTATGGGATCCAGTTTGAAGCTGCAGCTTTTCACATGCTCAAAATATTGCTCAAAACTGTGTCGCTTCATCATCTCTTTCTGAAATTTTCAGTGCAGCTTGCAAAGCAAAAAGCCAAGCACTGCACTCGTCCTCTTCACATTTCAGATTGTCTGCATTTCCTTTTAAACACAATTTTTACTCCCATACATCATGATTTCAGTAAGAAAGTCTAGATAGGAACAGTAGAGAGAGTTTTTCATTCTGTTGGCTTGAGTTAGCCATGTCTCTGGTACGCAATCTTTCATGTAAAGTTTCTGATTTTGTTTCATGAATTATGCAGGCGCCTGCTGGAAAATGTGCTGGAGACTGCATGGAGCATCTGACACGTTAACCAGCAAACAGAAAATCTGATCACGGCTTCAGTAGCTTCACATCAGCTTAGCAATGCATATGTTTTCACTGTTTGAATCGTTTGTCTTTCCTCTGATTTTGCCTTTCTTTTGTGTTCTGTAGAGCTGACAAGTGAGCTGAAGGTAAAGCCTCCAGGCAGGACCCAAATAGGTACGTTAAAAAACCTGTTATAAATCTCTGTCTGGGGTGGGGTCTGACTCTGAAAAATCATTCACAGCCCATGAACATTTGGATTTGATTATCCGCATCTGCGGTTTGGCTTGTGTGTGAGAATTTCAGCAGCTTTAAGTGGGCTGGAACGGCTCACTGTGGAGAAACCGAGCTAGCAGGACGGTTGGCATCTTCAGCTCATCGCCAGAGTCCAGCTCCGGCTGAACGGATGCAGAGATTCACGGATGCATTTCTCAGCCATTAGATTCCATCTCCGTTTTCCAGGGCAGGTTATCCCCTGATCCATCGATACAGCACGGCCCTCTGCTGCCCCGCTCTGCCCTCACAAATTGATCGGATCTCTTTTTCCTCTCCCGCTCTCATTTCTCTGTGAGGTCCCAGCGGAAGTGTCCGTTTACAGACTCTGCTGAGACGTAGAGCCTGGAAAAGAGAGGGAGAGAGGTAACGTGAGTTGGCCAGGAGGGCGTTTCAGAGAAAAAAAACAACGGGGTTAGATTATGGTCAGCTGGAGATGTGGAGGAGGGGAGAAGCGTTTGGAAAAATGCAAAGTCTATAGTTAGCATGTGAGGTCAGCCTGGGTGTGGCGATGGGCGACAGAAAACCTGATACTTGTCGGTCCTCGGATGATAAATCCTTGAAAAGGAGAAAGAAGGAGGATTTAACAGGTTTAAAAAGAAAAAACTCCAAACTCTTTATGGACTCCAGGATTGAAAAAATGCAAAGAAAAAACACACTTTAATCACATGTTGAGATTTATCCCCTCAAAGACTGATTTCTTTGAGCTGAGGGGTCAATGAATGTAATCTTTTTGTCTTCAAAGCTGCAGCTCAGTCGGCCCGGACGCTATCGCACTGACTCAGGGCTTTTCATCCAAACATCCCTCTCCTCTGGGAAATGAAACAGTGCAAAGGTTTCCTACAGAGGAGACCTTAAAAAAATGCAGTATGATGTATTAAACCTGACCTTGGTGGGGGTTCAGCATGAAGAGAGGGTCTCAAGCATAAGCCTGTTAGGATTAGAGGGTCCCTGTTTCGTCATTACAAGGAGATAAATCAGTAAGTCTGATGATTTTTTAAATTTATTTTTCTTTTTATTAATCAACTCGACTGATGCTGGGACATCCGAAGCAAATCAATATGTAGACAAACTAGAAAATTAAAAGTGGTAAAATTCAATGTCAGTCGTTGAACATCAGCGTTAATGTTGCCAAGCAACCTACAGCCAGGAGGGTCAGTCGATGTGCTCCACACAAATTGAGATTTTGTCATTAAAAGACCAAGTGCACTCAGCTTTATGCATTTAGCTTTACACAAACACATATCTTAACCTCTTTGTGTAGCAGATAGCACAATGCTATTACTGGCATACACATTACTGACTGTGTTCAATTTTAAAATCCACATTGTTTATCTTCATCTAGTTGGATGAAAAATGTGCACAAATGTGTACAGAGGTTGTGTAAATTATTCCAAATAGTCTAATGTGTGACGCTGCGATAGCCAAACAACAAGTCAGCTGCTTTGATTTCTGCAGACGGACAGGAGCAGCAGAAAAACCCAGACCAGTCGATTTAGATGCAAAGGTAAAGAATGGAGAAGGTGATGATAATTATGCTGTTGTCATGGTGACCTGTATTCCCTCTGATATATCTGACATTGACAAGACAAAAAAGCACACATCCACGTAAGCTGATGTGACAGCTAACTGCATAGTGACATGCTTCCTGCATAAAAATAGTCATTTAATTTAACCTTTATTTAACCAGGTAATTCAGTTGAGAACAATTTTTCATTTACAACGAAGACCTGGGCCAGAGGGGAAGATAACAGAACAAGAAACAATGATTTAAAACAGAGTAAAGAAAATACAAAAGTACAATACACAGATTCAGCAGGCTTAAGAAGGATACAAATAAAATGACATTTCAGAACAATAAAAACAATTAATAACAGAAGCAACAAGAGTTTTTCTTACTAAGAATAAAAAGGCATAAAAATGTGTTGAATATATTCTGGTGACTTAATTCAGCAAATCCAATTTTATCTTGTGGGAACTGATATAAAATCCTTTGCATCGGTGTTTTTCTGCCACGAAGGCCATATTTTAGTTGTCCGTGCATCATAAACTAAGCATGCATCGCCCAGTCAGCTGGATGAAGGTTATACTTTGTGTTATTTTCAACAACCCACTTCAAAGACGCACACTGGACGATATTTGTCGCATATTTACATCTGGGTTTGGTAACTGCTTTCACACAATCCCTTTCAGAATTCATTCTGGATAGTTTCTGTTTTTTGTTTTCCACAGTCATGTGTGCCGAGGATTAGAGCCGGTGCGGGCAAACAGAGGCTCAGCTTTACTTGTTTTGGTGAAAGGAAGACACTGCCTCTTTGTGTCGCTGCTGTGCAGATGACTTCATATCATTGTGTTTTTTATTCTGTTCCAGATGTTTTCAGGAACTATTAAACCCTGTGCAGGTGGGAAATGTAATCCTAAAATCCTAAATCCTAAAAAAACTGAAATACTCTCTTCCGGTGTGTTTGTGTGTCAGAGCTGCAGGAGGGAGAGGAGATCCTGGAGGCCCGCTGTCGGGAGCTGGACGTGCGTCTTACGGAGCAGGAGTGCACTTTAGGAGAGCTTCGGAAGGAGCTCACTCACAAGGGGGCTTTGGTGGGAGCTCTCCGAGCCAACCTCAAGGAGAAAGAACGTCATTTCCTGGAGGAGCTCAAGCGCCGCAGCCACTGCTCAACCCTCCTTAACACGGAGCTGCAGAAGCAGACAGAGGCGGCAGCGTACCTTTCCTTCCAGCTGCACGCTGCCAGACAGAAACTGCACCACCAGCGGATGCAGCAGCGGCAGGGGCTCCTGGCCAGAGCCGGTGGTCAGCACGGGGCCGAGCACAACGCCGCGGCTCTGCTGCCAGGAGCCTCCCCCTCCTCTCCTGTGGTCAAACCCAAGCGCAAGAGCGTCCGGGCATCTTCCAGAGTGGAGCGCTCCCGAGAGTGCGTGCCCATAGAGAAGGTGACGGGCCCCGCGGAGCCCACAGCGATGCCGGACCCCGCTCTGTTCCTCCACCCCCGCAGGCACAGAGCCCGCTCCAGGCACGGCGCAGCACAAAGACAGCCGCCGCTCGGCCTGGAGAGGGAAGACGGGGTGGAAGGAGGGGGTGAGGGGCCGGTGGAGTCCCATGAAGAAGCCGCCAGACTGGTGTCTCCAGCAGCAGCGCCCCCTGCTGCTCAGACAAAGGCAGATTAGCGACGCCTGCTAACTATAGTTCTTCACCTTGACTGGACTCAGACTGGATTTAATTATATTACATTTAATGTCAAATAACAGTAAGTGTCACTTTAAGTCTTAGGATGGAGTTAAGATTCTTTGCTGTTAAATACGGAGCCTTATTTCAGAGTAGCCCCTCGCTGATTTCAGACGACTGTGAGCTCGGTAGCAGACACTAAAAGTGGACCGCGGCCTAGACTGGCAACTAAACCAACTGTGACCTCTCGATGCTGACCATAAATCACCTCCGACCCAGTCACAGCTGAAAATACCTGAGGTGGGGGCCACCATCTTAAAAGTCCCGGAGCAGGTGAAGCCATGTTTACCTCACTATGAATAGAGTAGAAACAGTAGCTTTGAATTCTCTGTATGTTTTTTCTCAGCAGGTGATTATCATCATGAAATTTGGTTTAGGTCCGCTCAGATAGCTTAGTGAGCAGTAAGCACAGATTTTCAGACATTTTCCAACTTCTTCCAGAAAAATCTTGCTGCACAAGCCAGCTTCTCTTGTTAGATACAAAATGTTTTCACTTAGAAACACAGGATGTAACAGTGTCTTCAGTGTCTTCCAAGGACACTTTGGCAAGATGTTGGGAAGCCTGGGATCAACCCAATGACTTTCCAGTTGGCAGACGACTGCTCCTCCTCCTGAGCTACAGCAGGCTCAGTGAGGAGTGAACAAGAATACAAGCAATCACTTTTATTTGAGTTGCGGCTTTCCCATTTATTTGGCTTGATCAAGGCTCCTCAGCCCCTTTTCAATCATATTTAAAAGGAGCTGAAATCAACAGACAGTAACTACCGTGCATTATACTGTGATGGATGTGAAAGGGAATGATCAGAAATGGAAAAAAGTATCAAATAATGTGTGGAAAATATCTATGACCTTGTTTTGGTTTTAGCAGAAACAAAATGCATCACAGTTTTAACTCGATTTCCTTTTAGCTTTTTTCCAATGTGCTGATAACATAATACACTTTAAGGTAACTGACTTCCTTATTTTGTAAATATGACACAAGATATATACAGCCATTTGAAAGCATTAATATACAATATACTTTCATTGAAAAGAAGCATCACCCCAATTCTTAATATTTAGACTTATGTAGTTGTTTGATCGTTTCTTTATAGATAAAAGCTGAATACGCACCACAGTGCCTGTGTTAGCCGGAGCATGGGTTGGGCAGCGGTGATGTTGCTCGTGTGCAAATAAAGACCCCAAATGTACTTTATATGCTTTTTAAACGACACGCTGAGGTTCGTGCTCACTTTTGACTTTTTAGATGATGTGTTTTACTTAGGTGAACACATGCAGGAGACGGCTTATTTATGTGACGGTATGATGGGGGTTTTTTTTACCTCAGGAAAACAAAAAACAACGGTAGTTTTTTGTCGAGGTCTGAAGGATTTAAGGGATGGTCTGTGAATCTTTCTGTGTGTTTCTGTCCTCTGTTACCGAACACATGCAGGTGGTGGCCCCTAGTGTTAATACAGGGAGATAACCTGAAGAGAGCAGTAAAAGAGATAACAGGAGACCTGTGGGTGTACATAGAAAGAAGCAGGATGGTTATGGGACCCCTGATTTGGTGTTTAAACGTTAACCTTAGGTCAACCTTAGTGATTTAGCTTTAGTGACTTGAGTCAGTGACTTTGACAGGACTGACTTCAGTTGTTATTGATGAAGACCCCATCGCTCTCTGAGCTACTAAAAGTTCTGCATTGTTTCACAAGTGTGTCATTAATACAGCAATATATCAATAGATAATTAGAAATAGGTAATATCAGTTGGTTTATAATCACTTAGGATGTCAAAATGAATTTTATAACTGATTAACTTTGTAATTTATTATAATTGAACTCGTGTTTTGCTTTGTATTTTTCTGAACTGTTTGACTTATTGTTTGAATTTGAGTTTGTGTCACCAAATCCTAACGTGACTAATTGTTTGCCGCAGTTCAGTAGTTGCAACAGTGTGCTGCATTTAAAGCAGGAATTTTATTATGCTGCTTGAGACTGTCTGGATAAAGAGCTAAACATGTTTCCTTTGGTTTTCTGTCACCTCTGGGTTGGCGGTAACCCAATAACACGACTGGTTGCACTATTTGTGTTTCACAAGACAACATGATTAAAGGAAACTGTCGAGCTAAAAGCAGGGAATCTGAGCTACAGACTGTTAGATGCCTGGACAGCATCACTCAGCCTGCCATGCAAATGAAGCAGCAGGTTTATTTTAAACTCTAAATCTAAATAATCTCATCTCCATGCTTTGGTATGACCCAACTTCATGGACAAATGACGGAAATATGACCAGATTGTTTGTCTGCTTTGAGGGAAGAAGCTAAAGCGCCAAAGAGGGCCATCACTGACATCAACATGGAGACCAGCTGTGTGGCATCTTAGTGAAGATGTCCGTTCTTTAGAATATATACCACCGCATATTTCACATCAAGCAAACATTATTATTTATTTGAGGAAATCATTATTTCTTTGTTTTGTTTTTATTTTTATGTCAGTTTCATGGTTGTGGTTGACCCTGGTTGAAATCAAGCAAGTTCCCTTCCCATCGAATAGAAAGATTTCCCCGGACTGTATGTGGCCTCATCGAGAATCTTGTTTGACATATTTTGTGGTTTATAGCAATAATGCTGCGGGGTTCCTGACATGACCCTCAGAGACATGTCGCTCTGGGTTGCTGTATGATAAGTGAAAGACATGGACTCCATACCGCATATACTGTGTTGGCTTCCAACAGTGACCTGCTGTACACTAAACTGGAATAAAATGATATATTGTTGAGTCTGATGGTTACTTTGATTTTGTTTAAACAGAAGCTGACATAAAAAAAGAGGCAAGTTCATCAAGATATTAAATTATTTATTATAAATTATGTTTTATGTTATGGGTTCAATTTATGGATGAAATATTTGATATTTGACATGTTTTGAAGGGTGCAGAAAACCACATTGACTCCAATAGACAATCATGGCGATAATATGTGTGCCTGCAACTCTTTGTTTCCTTAAAATTGTTCGCACAACTTACTCAGTATTTAATGGAGAAAAAAAAGTGTGTTTTGTCAGCAGACTAGCTAAAATAATCTTCTATCTTAAAGGGTTTTAGGTTAAAATATCCACAACCTCAGAGGGACTACAAAGCAGGAACCATTGTTTATTTAATGACAACAAAGCCCAAGTACAGAAGAAATGTGTGGACAACCTAAATCCACCACATGATCCAGAGGCTTATAGACGCACCTCTGGCAACAGTCATTTGTAACTGATTTCTGCAAGAGATCATCAGTCTCACACTGTCTTTCTTTACATGACTTCAGCTATTTGAGGTTTGTTGGTATTTGTGTACACACAATCCTTTTAAGGTCCCACCAAAGCTTTCCAGTCAGGCTGTGTTTGGATCTCTGCCCTGTTCCATGAACTCATTTCACCCAAACTCTGTCTGTCAGACAGAAGGCCTCACATTTAACTTCATAATATACAGAGAACTTCATGTATGACTCAGTGACTGAAATGTCCAGGCCCGTGGCTGCATAATAATCCCTCGCACACCATGCTTGACAATAAAAATGAGGTACTTGTTCAGAAATATTCTCCAAACAAGGTGCTGTGCATTACGGCCAGAATAATCCACTTTGGTCTCATTTGTTCGGACATTATTTCAGAGGTTTTGTGAACCCAACCTATGCCGTGGTGTACTTTTCAGAGGGGAAAGGCTTTGTCCAAGAATTCCTTACAAACAAAAACCACACTATTTACCATACTTTCAGTATATTTATCTAATACTACGTACATGACTTTTTTTTTAACTTGTTCTGTCCAGTATCAGCAAGCAGAATGATGGTGTCTGGTTGCTTTGTTGCATTAGATTTTGCTTTGCCAAGAGGGGCTTTACACATGTAAGCCCCCCTTGATATTGACAGGGATAGGGATAGGGAGTGAACCAAAATACAGAAAGAAAAGAAAAAAAGGATACACCAACACAGCTAGCTGTTGTATCCCCACAGAAACCTATCAGAGCATACTTCACAGTCTTTGTTGTAAATAGCTAAACCCCACAGGATAAGCTACCGTGGGCTGACAAGTTGTAAACCACTTGAAACAGAACAGCTTCCAAAGTGTAACAAAATCATACATATGATACATGTTCATGACTTTAACAAGCAATATCTAACTGGGGCCTGCAGAGTCTGAGAACTGGCTTTCAGGATTGCTTTGCAGTTTTTCCATGCATTGAACACATCCACTTTTGAAAAATGTGACAATTGTTTTAAGGTTTTTCCACTTGTGAATCTTTCTCACTGTAGGACGATGGATTCCAGATTATTTAGAAATGGCCTGACAATCCTTCCCCAGCTGGGGAGGCGTTTGAGCAGGGGCCTTTCTGTGCGGAGTTTGCATGTTGTGGCCCTGAACTGGATTAAAGGTACAGTAAACAAATATTTGTTGTTTTCACAAGATCCCAGTCTAAATAACATGTCAATAGTCACTCTGAGAAATATCAGTGCTTCAAAATAATAATCATGCTGGATGTTAAATGTTTTTTCCCTCTGTAAAACAGTTATTTGTCATAATAACTTTATTCAATTTGTGCTTGCCTCATTGATACAGCAGGTGGCAGAATTGAAAGCCAGAGAAATATAATATATCTAAGAAATAAATGGTTTTATCGATCGTGCGAGAATTATATGCTGTTTATTCCAGGTAGCGATAATATTACTATATTCAGCATATGATTATATAAAAATAACCCTATTCTTTCAGTAAAGTCTAAGAGAAACCAAATTGTCAAGTGTTGGATTTTAATGTAATGTTACATGAATTTCATTATCTAAATAAAAAACAGAGGTCTTAAAACAAGTAACGTTTTAGACAAATTTTCTTGTAATTCAATGAAAAGAGGATGATTTTATCTTGGGGTCAAAGAGTTGTTTACAGGCATCTGAAGTGTGTGTCTTGGCTAAAGGTTAATCACATCTGTGCAGTCTCCATTTGTTCTGCTGCTACTTTGTTTTACTTCTTTGTCACTGATCCGATGTTTTTTCACCAGTGCAAGATATCGACACAAAAATCCCAAGTCACAGTGCAGCATGTCAAAATGGCTTGTCGCATGTGGGTTTCCGTAGCGTGGAGCTCAGTGGGAGGAGAAGCGCAACGCAAAGGCAATGAGGTCAAGAGGAGGGAGGAAAAAACCACGTGTGCACACTACCATGTACAGCACTGTCCTTCCTCGGTAGACTTGTTTTTGTAAGTCTGTACCCTTCGCATGTAGCCACCTAGCCCTGCATTTGTTGGATTCGATTTGTTTTGGGTTTTTTTTATTATTATTTTGTTTGTATTTCATTATCACCCTCGCACACTGAAGCAAAGCTGCAGGGGGATTTCTGTCACCACACTGACTGCCGACCATGGTGAGCAAGACAGATGACATCCCGGCGTCAGTGCCTGACTGTAATCCGGTTGATCTTGCAGATGAAGCCCAAGACGGCAAAGAGACCAACAAAACCCATCTGAAGGATTCCTGTGGCTGTGGTGAGAGATACACTCCTCTCATTTGTAGTGATCGCATCTATGATACCTCAACAGTAGTTCTTATTGATAGCATCCCTCGGCAATGGGATGGGTTCCTAAATGTTTTTTTGACGGCCATTCTGCATTAATTAAAGCTGGTAACATTTCTTCCCATGCATTATGTGACTTTAGAAGCCCTCAGTCAGACCCAAGGTGGTGGTTAACCCCAAACACCTTGGTTGCAAGGTTGGTCGGCTTTGCATTAAGCTAACAAGCTATTTAGTGTTCTGTCTACTTTACTGAGTCAATAAGCAAGCTGGCAACTTCCTTGGGATCGCATCTATAGGTCGTGTCCACAGGCATAGACCTCTGTCTGATACTGCAAGTGAGCCAGGGTAACCCAAACAAATTAGCCGGTGTGCTATTGCTAACGTTCGCTTCATTCAGAATGCAAAGCAAAAAGCTAAATGGCTAGTTAGCTAAGTAGCATGCACTCGGTCTTGCTCCTTTTAACAAGTTGTTTGAAGTCGAAAGGCCTATAATATAAATTGAAAAGTATGTTTCTCACTACACAGAAGATACATACACAGTAAAGCACATGATTGTCTCAGTTAACACAATGCAGTAGCTGTTATTGAGCAAGCTCTTACTGACGCACATGTTCGGTAACAGCATGTCAAAGGAACTGACTGAAGGTCACCTTCAGTGGAGTCTCTCACTGCCCACATGAACACGGGGGGGATGGTAGGCATATTAACATTCTTAAAAGGGTATAGGATGTACTAACTGCCAGTATCACGAGCATTATTCTTCGTTATTACAATTTTTTAGTGCGAGTTTCCTCTGTCAGGCCAAGGAATCGCCCAGGGGCCGGTGACAACCCTCTCACCAGACCCCCTCCCCCCCGTTGTGGGCATTTAATTCGGATGCTCCAGCTCGACCGGGAAGCGGAAGCCGGTTGTAGTAGTAGAAGTCATGATGGTGTATGCACGGTGAGAGGGAAGGTTACGCTAATAATACATGAACAGTCGTGAAAATAGGTGAGTAGCATGTACTGTAAAAGTTATTGTGGCGGCTCGCAGTGAAGCAGCATTTGCAGAGTCTTGTCAGTGGAGGCGAATTAAACTGACCTGAGATCGGGTCAGCCGGTGAAGTTAACCTGAACTTCCAGAGCTCCATAAGTCACTGCAGCCTGCCTCTCTGCTTCACATGTGGGCCCTTCAAGTTTCTCTGCTGGTCTCATTTTTGTGACAACTCTAGTGACAGTATCTTAAGTAACTGTCAGAGACTGAGCTTGCGTTGGTTTGTGGATCAGAGCCATATTGATCTTGTTTTAAATAATGAAGCTTAAATAAATGGTTGATCAGTGGGTTGTTGCATGTAAGAATAGCTATAGGTATCGACTGCAATAAAGGTTTCCACTTGCTTATTTGTGAGGATTTGATTATATGTCTTTAGTAACGATTCAACATCATTATTCTGGAAGTTAGAAAAACAATTTACAGTAGTTATGTTAATTGCACTTTAGAAACTTGTAATAAGCATTGGCATGGCTATAATGATTAAAAATCAGATCAAGACTTTGTAATGATCACCTGCTGAAACATTGCTACAGATGTGTTTCTTACACAATAGACATTGACAGGATTGATGGCTCAGGCATGTGCCGGTGCAGAGTTGTAAAAGGACAAACACAGCTGGTGGCAGAGCATGCATATTAAGGTGAGGGTCACTCCCTGGTTTTAATAGGCTTAATGCTCTCGTGGGGTGAATGGTAGCCTGGATAATCCTGGAATCACTGACACCATGGCAAGGTTGCTTAACATTGCTGAATTGATCATTATTTGTGGTGGTGCTTGAACCGTTTGGCTAAATCTACAATATAAAAATGCATATCTTTACAGATTGGATCGAGTTTATGCCATTTCCCCTTTTTTTTAGAAATAGTAATTTTTTAATTTAGAGAAATCTTGCTAGCATCCATTGCTGACCTGTTTTTAAAGCCAGTCCTTTGCATGAAGTCTTGTAGAAACCAGAGTCCAGATCCAGTCTGTCCACCAGGGGGATGAAACCTTGTGGTCCAGCAAACAGGATTACAGAAAGGCCTTGTGTGCTGTTTTTGTTTTCAGGGTTTTCAGGTTGGCGAGCGTTACCATAGCAGCAGCCATGGTCCCCATGTCAAGGGCTGGCAAGTGGACAGATAGCTGGCTGCAAGCATAATTATTTATCAAAAGAGGTGGGCTGGTGTAATGAACCACAAACTCATATACTCATTCCTAGGTATATGATCTGAAACCATGAAGGGGTGCGTTCACACGGAGAGCTCTGTATGGCGATTATTAAGTTCCAAAAGGGGCGCGCTTGAAAACCGAACGCGCGCACCAAAACGGAGCGCAAGCATGGTAAACACCGGGCGCGTGTACAGGATTCGCGCGCATAACCTT
>JAVQJG010073051.1:0-17191 GCA_036024015.1 Craterocephalus amniculus | reverse complement strand
ACCTGGACCTGGACCTGCTTGTCACCTCTGCCTACTCATCTGCACCGGACTTCCCGACTCGTGGCGAGTTATCAGAACCCTTCTCCCCCAACAACACCAGACGCCTCTGGTAGTCAGTCTGACACGGACATTCTCTCCCTGTTTCCTCTACATTGAAATAAACCCTCTCTAAACATGACGCTATTGTGGTCCGTCTGTCTGTTTCGTGACAGGATAAGCATTACTGCCCTGGAATTTTCTAGGTATTATCCAATACAAGGTGAGATTGAAAACTGTTGAGCCCAACTTCATATAGAGTTTAATCCTGCCAAGCATAAAATGTACATCTGACTGAACCCATATGTGTATCTGCTAACAATGTTTGTTACTTAATTTTTTTCCTGTTTTCTTTTAAATTGCTTTTTACACTTTCACATGGGCAAGGCAACACACTGCTGTATAACATGTGTGAAAAGACAACAGGCGAAAAAAACCTGATTATGCTAACACTGTCATGCTGGAAAAGCACAAAGCTTTGCTTAAATTAGGATGCAGCCTGTAGAGTGAATTCCCAGAGGGGCATGATGTAAACATACAGGGAACTGTCCTGCATTTAGCTAAAAAGTAGCCAACCACAACTCAGTCCTGGATAAATGGGGCGCTTTTAAAATATTAAAATGTTGTGCACTTTACAATCCCCAAAATTTATTGTCTTTGAGTAGTCGTGTTACGTTACTGTTTGGTATCCTGACCTTTGAGCAAAAGCTACAAGCATTACCAGCTTTGTCCTCCTTTCAGCCCTCAAACATCTCACACTTGGAAAGGCAAGTAACTCAAGACAGATTGTCAGCTGGGGAATGCAGTGAACTGTACCAAAGGCAAGATTACTTTGTGAGACATTTAAAGGTCCACCCTTTAGAGTTACAGTGGTGTGGTAAATAGCCATCATAATGTGTAGTGTTTAACAGAATTGCTTCTCATTTTCACTTTCACGGATGGTTAGAAGATCTCCTTCAGTAATGATTGCCTCTTTGTCAGATGTTAATCAGTGTTTGGTACTGAATGGGACACGTAAAACATTGTTTAACAAGTGTAAAGGGCAGACTTTGCACCTGCATTTCTAAATGACATTTTTGCAATGAGAAAATCAGATTTTTTTTGAGGCTGTAAGGTATCACTTCATGTCAGTGTGACATTGCAAAGATTTCACAACCACTGGCCTGCAGTTGTCTTTGTGTAAAAAAAATCAATTAGCTTTCCACTGTGTTTATTTTGGTGTCGATTTCATTTTAGGTTGTCAGCATATGTTTTTTCAGAGGAAAAGTTACATGCCACCACATCTCCTTTCTTCCTTTTTTTCCCCTCTTTTTGAGGGTGGTTTACTTCCATGACATATGTGGAACACTATTGCGAGCTTTTCACTGCATATGTGTATTTGTCAGCTGTGCTTTCATCCCCCAACCTTTTACACCCAACAATAAAAATTACATTTAGAAAGTTACCCAGCCCAAACCATTATGGGACATTTGCTGCCAACTATCCAGAAAATGTGTTTCTGGTTCCTTAGACTATTACAGTATATGGTTTTCACCAGCAAGGGGCAGAGGGGTTGGCTGGCTTCCTGATAGAGATTTATACAGGCTTCATGGTTCTTTCTTGTGTTAAAGTGTGTGTATGTGTGCACAGGGTGTTTATTTCAACATGCACAATAAAGCCATAGTTCCGTTTCCCCTGGGAAAAACATGAAGTCAAATTGTTGCCCAGTTATTTTCCCCCATTATTCTTGTTATTCTTGTTTATGTGAGAGAAATAGACAAAATGATAAGGAGCTGTAATTTACAATCATGTAAAAAGAAAGAACAACCCCTTTTACTTTTAAAGTTTTATGTATTAGGACATAATAAAAAATATCATCCGGTTCCTACTAAATCTTGAAATTAATCAGATAAAGGCTCAGAGCCTTTTTGAATAAAATCTGTTGATAATCATGCATTCCATTTCTGTTGACAACGGTTGATTAGCAAAATAAAAACAGATCAAGACTAACATAAAATAGTTCCTATACTTAAACATAAGTACAGAGTTTAGTTAAGTGAATAAGCATTTTACATAAAATGTTTACTCTGCAGGATGATGGTATAAGTGGATTAAACAACGTGGAGCCATGCATTGCACAGTTTTAATGCAAAACGTGGAGTCTAAAACACCACAGCAGCATTAAAACTGTGTAATGCAGGGCTCCTTGTTGTTTAATCCTTACAAAAAGTAGAAACAGAATCAGTGTGTGATAAATTAAGAACAGTCATTAAGAGCAGACACTGAGTAATGTTAAGTAAAATGTTAATCTGGTTGGGCCATTGCAACTCTTTGATTTTGATATTTTTAGTCATTCTGTTGTAGATATCCATGTGTATCTTAAAGATAACTGTTCTGCCATATCCAGCTTCAACCAAGTATATCTAACGCTAGAAAACATTGGTATACAGTGGAGTTCTTGGTCAGCCAGTAACTGGAAAGTGTCCAGATAATTTTAGTGCAAAACAAGGCCAAATGATCAGCCTATTACCATCATACTTGTCAAAAGTGTTTGCTTTTAAATGCTAATGTACCGTGTGATTGACTTTTTGCTACACAGCTCAGTGCTTTCCTGATAGCTCTTCCAAGCACATGAAATTGACAGTCTCCAAAAACTCTTAAGACCACTAACACTGAGACCACTCTTGGTGATGATCTTAAACAAGTGCATTTGATTGCTCTTAACACTTGATTTTGGGTTCTCTTTGATAATCACTCTTACCTTAAGACTGGTGGAGACCTGTTCATGGATTGGTGGATCCAAACAGTTTTGATGTTGACTCTGTTCAAGAATAATGACTGAGCCATTGACTTCTTTTTTTCCATTTCCAGGATAGACTTGTTCAATCCCTTACATTAGTGCTCATGAGAAAAATCACACACATGGTCCTGTCAAAGAAGACACACTATTGCTCACACATAAACAAATACATGCATGGCACTCATCCACATGAAATGACATACATGTTACAATACACAAAGCTAGTGAATTGAGCCCACCAAACTGTTATGTAAAAATCACGAGAGTTAACTGTACCCTATGATGGAGGCACACTTTGTGAATGTAGCCTTCACTCAAATATATTTCATCCTGCAGTTTCCCCCATCATCCCCATTATACTTCACTGTGTTATGGATCTCATGCACTTCTTTTGGACTATTCTCACTTTGTGACCATAATTCACTATGGTCTGGCTTTTTGACATGCGTGCAAATTGGCAAATTACAGGATGCCGAGCTGTCACTAGTCAGATTCTTGTAGTCACAAGGGGTTTCTTGAAGGTGGGGAGTTGGGGCGTTTCTGGTGAAGGGGGTAGGGTAGAGCAAAGAGGACATTAGCCCTGCCTTGATTGGCCTAACATTGTCAATGCTGTCCACTTGATTGACACTCACTGCTGCCTTGATTTGAAAAGGTCCTCAGTCCTGTGCTGCTTTAATAGGCCTACTCCCCTCCCATCCCTCTTTTGCGTCCGTTTTTCCCCTCATGTTGTTTTTCTGTCTTTGCCCCCACCACCTCATTTGCATTAGAGGCCAGCAGGTTTCAAGCGGGGCCTCCCTCACTAACCTCCTCCATCCCATTCACCCACCCTCCATCAAACACTCTTTGTCTTGTCCACCCAGGCCAGATCGAGGGTCCAGCAAGCCTCCTGCTTGGCTCTCCTGGCTGGGATGGGGCTGGTGTTTCAGGGTGGACTGCTGGGATGAACAGCATGAAAATGTTATTATAACTGGGCATGGACCGGCTAAAGAAGCATCCACATATCTGTCTCTGGTTCATCCAGTTGATCCCCCTGGAAAGGATGTCTCACTTCAAGGGAACAGGAAGCCGCTGTGGAGTATGGGATTTCTGGGTAAATAGCCAGACTGGGACAGTGTCTCCTGCTCCTCTCACATGGACTGCACTGTTTTTGAGCAAGATGTAGAAAGAAAAAAAGAGAAAAAAGTGTTTTGTATGTTCTTTGTCTTGAAAGCAAGGTAAGAAAAAGAAGTATATTGCAGTCAGAGAATTTTCACACTCCCTTGTTGTTCACCCATATAAAGGACTTTTTCCAAATTAACACACACCTATATATTTCAGTTGCCCAAAAAATAAGAAGAGACCTGCTTTCCCTGCAGATAAATACTCCCCTCTTGCTTTTAAGTGGTTAGAACATGATCTTAGTCTGATTAATTACACCACTTGCTGCTTCCTCCCTCACTTGGCATTTCTGGCTAATGGCTAGCGTTTATGCTGAGAGTATAGTGGTGGTTTTAGTGGGCGGGTTGATGGTAGCAGTGCTGATTCCTCACGTGAGGGGAGCAGTTTTAATTAACGTGGAGACAACACCTCTCTCCCTGCTCATCTTTCACCTGGGAGACATGGGGGAACTCTGACACCAGCCCGGCATGCCGCTGATTAAAGCAGGGCCTCATTTACCGTTGCCTGCTGTCAACAAAACACCACTAATGGCATTATGCCCAGTCCTGTGGGGTTGCAGGCCCAGGGAATATCCCCACCCAGGTTCAAATGGGAGAAAACAAACTTTGCCTAATCTCTGATACAGGGGATTAATCTCTGTGATCTTATCTAGAACCGGTCTCCCATTTTACTTGGTCTTAAACCACTGAGGTGGACAGGATTTAAACAGGTAAAAGCCCCTCTGTTCTTTTCTTGTTTGAGAAAGTGAGGTATGACCCAGAGTTAACTGTGTTTAAAGGTGACTTAGTCGTCTTAGTGGTTTGGCTGCGACCTCTCTTAGAAGTCAGTCACTGACCCTGCATTGGCAGGGGGAGAAGTATTTGGTCTTCTTTCATCACCTAATGGATGTTGACAGGGATGTTTCTTGCATTTTGACAGTGACCTCATACGTGTCCAGCTCTCTTCGTCCATCACTTTCTCTATATATAGATGAGAGTCATTGTTCAAATTGCTCAACTTGTCCCTTTGATGTCCTGGCAGTACAAAGCTGCAGTGTCCTTATGCTCTTAAAGAACCCTCCAGCAAGGAATTCTGAACATGATGCTTGTGTCAACCAGTTCATTAACACATCCACACTCCCTGTATGACAACTTAATGGATTCAATGCATGTAACATGCTTCCCTAACAAAATAAGAATAAAACAAAAAAATGAAATAATAGCAGATATAAAAATCAATAAAAAAAGTGTGACTTTGTACGAGAATATTTTTAACTTTTGCCACAACCCAATTACCACAGCTCACATTTTGTTTCATTTTACGGCATTATTCTCTCTACTGTTATGGCCCTACTACTCTGCAGCCAGCTGTACAAGTGACACTCCCTGTGACAAGTTACATATTTAAACATGAACAGAAGGGTGGTATAAGATTTATCACTTAAAGCTGGGTCACTCCTCTTTGGTGTGCATTGTACTTTTACAGTCATCTTATTAGTTACCCTAGAAAGGACAATTTAACAACAGCTTTTTATTGATTTATGTCAGTAGCCATTAGGTCAGGCTTTTCCTTGACTTCGCCTTTAATAGGGGCATACATTAGGCTTGAAACTATTAAAAAGACTGGGGGTTATTAGCATGATGATTAATTAGAAAAGTTTGTTTCTTGTAAAGTGACGGCTCTTCTTTAAGCAGCCCTGTAAACATTTATAGAAGCATACAGTTGACCTCAAATTGGAAATTTGCGTTGAAAGCTGCCTGGCTCGCCATTTCAGCTCCTGACTGTTGTTAATTTTATATTTCTCCAATAAATGGTACTTGGGGTTAAAGGCATGTGCTCTATGCTGCCCCATCAACCCCACTCCTCGTTACTTTCATGTGGTTGATGATTTGTTTTTGTCATACAACAGTGTGATATTTTCAGCATAATTTTTTAAAGTAGTGGAAACAATCTTGTTTTTTTTTTCTAAATATTATAATTAGCATCAATGCCACAGTTTTCATTGTCAGAGTTGAGTGTTAAACCAGATGGTTTGTATTAAATGTAGGTTGAAACAAACCTGCTCGTGACCCTCACTCAATCACATATGTGTGTTGTTGCCGCTACTGGAGAAAATCAGTATTATATAAGGCAAGCTACCCCCCATACAGTAAGACAGTGCTTCTCTCGGTCAGCCCTTTCTCAGCTGTTTATACTGAAGTCAGCATAATCTGAGTAGGCAGAAGAGGAAGTTCACAATGAAGCTTCTTGATTACCGCCCAGGGGAGGCCAAACTGTGGAGCCACTTAAAAGATAATACCCGAATGATGTTTTTTAAACTCTGGCTACCTATTTTGTGAGCTAAAACAATATCAATGATGTAAGGGAAATGGGACATGAATGGCACTGTTTACAGTTGTTGGATGTTCACACATAAGCAGCAAGTTCCAGTATAAACATCCACTTGGTGCATGTAAATCTAAGGGCTATTAATAAGCCCTTTTATCTTCCCTTTTGGAGAGTGGCCCTGAGGGCCTTGGGGTGATCTGGCTGTCACTGACGAGCTTGCCAGTGTGTGTTTCTCTTTTCTCTGCTTCTCTTTAGGGAAGCCTGTGCCTTTGGGCAAAGTAACTCATTACCAAACTTTAAACACCTCCATTTCATATTGCTTGCTTACAGAAAGTTTGCTTTTACTTGTGTATTTACACTGACTAGTCACCTGCAACCCAGACACAAACCTGCCAGTGTCTGTGCTGAAGTGGAAGGTTTTCACTGAAAGCTTCCTTGGCTCTCAGGTTGCTCTCCACCAGTCTGTCCCTTCTGTCTCGTGTTCAGGAGGACAGTGACAGCACTTATATGGTTGCATCTCCCTTACATATTTTCTCTCTGCAGACTGAGCAGTTCTGACAGAGCGCAAGCCTTTGACTTGCGTTCCCTCTCTTATGCAGACCCCCTTTCAACTGTTGTTTTTCTTATTCCTGTCGACAGAAAGTTGTTTTCGCTGCCTCTCTTCCCTATGTGTCCGTGACAGGCATATTTCCTGCATTGTGTGCATGTGTATGTGTGTGTGGCTGTGTGCATATCTGCCTTTGTCTTCATGTATGTGTGAGTACTTCAGTGGAGTAGAAGCAGCTTTTATGTTAGTGCCAAGTGTGGAGAATGGTTCCGCTAGTGAAGGACAGCCTCTCTCGCTGCACTGGGCTTCCCATTCTGTTCCGAAGAGCCAAATGCCTTTATCTGATGTTGGATCTTTGTTATTTGTCCATGAAACTAGTACTGAGAACATCTTATACCTGTGGGACCAGTCGAGTGATCTCCTCCATACCAGCATGTGGACATGAACATAAATGGAGCAGTTTGCTTTTTTGCCATCCTATATTATCATTAACTTCCTGCCAGCTTCTTCTTTCAGCTGTCTTTGAAATGTCCAATAAAGTTGCACACAAAGTCTTATTATGATGGCCACACGGGCAATATCCTGCTTGGCCTGAGACTAGCTGGCACAAAAGATCAAATGTTTGTGTCACCATGTCACACCTAAAGCGGTTCCATATTTCAGTTCTACATCCTCGAGAATCGAGTAGCTTTGTGGTTTGTGTTTGTGGTGGCCGCTGCCATCTTGAGTTGTGTGTTTCAGCCACTGTCTTGTGATTTGGGGTTGGTCCCAGGTCTCGAAACAGATGGTGGCACATTTTAGCATGTGCAGCGCACTAGTGGCACCAATTTCTCTGTCATAAGGTGTATGGTAAAGTGTAGTCTCGTAAGTCATGTTTCCTCACTGAGGTCCTTGTTGATGAACCTCTGATTTCTCACAATTAGTGACTTAACACACATATTCTGCTATTGACATTTCTCTCTTGACTTCATAGTCTTAGTCTCTGTTGTTCAACGTACTTGAAGATTTTTTTTTCTCTCTCAGCATATCTTATGTGAAAATATGACAATAACTACCAGAATAAAAACAACGAATAACTTCAACTCAACATGATGTCAAAGAAATGCTTTGGAGAATTTATGTGAAACTTTTTTTGTTTTTTTTTTTTAAAGTATGGTTAAGAAAAGGAAAACAATACTGAATTGGTTGCAGTGCTTTGTCTTTTGATTTAAAAATCCTTCAGATCCTTTAATCCTGAAAATCAATGCCTTTTTTTAAATCGTCCTTAATCTTAAAAAAAAAAAAAAATGAAAGTGCTCATACTACACTTTTGGAAACCATGTTTTTTTGCCTCCCCTACAGGTCCAAATAATATATGGGAGCTTTCTGTCATCACAGTGCAAAATGGCAAACATTTCGTCATACAGTATCTTGCAATGGAAAGTCAGTATGGACATCTCAGTCAGAAGTTATTGTATCCAAACTAAAATGTTTGCCGTCTCCTTTCTGTCTACACTGAGACTCCACAGTACTTCACATTTGAGATGGAAAGTACAGTCTAGCTGCCAAGGATAGGCGATCCAGGAGCACGCTTTGATATGTGTGCGTACCTTTGATGCTCACAAGATGTGCAGAGATATTTACTAAATCAAAGTAACTTTTCTTTCAACAGCTGCATAGAATTTAAGCTGAACGGAAACAGTTGTATATCACTGAAACTCGATAATAACAGCTTTTTTGATGAAAAAGTGCTGTTTCCTTGTCTGGTTAAAAGCAATTCTTTTAACACCTTCTGTATTCAGCATGTGTCTACAATGGATGGAAAAAATGATCACATAAAACTTATGTTTTCTGTGGATAAAGTTGTTTTAATCTCATTACTCTGTTCACACATCCTAAACCATTAGCTTGCCAATGGTATTTTCCAGAGACATTTGCCTTAAACTAACTTATAGATCTTTATAAATTTTGATGTGTAATGTTTTGAGATTTCACTGAGATAATTAATGTATTTCCTGTGAGATGCTGGTGTATTTTCTGTATGTCTGCTTAGTTTTTCAATTTTACTAAGTAAAGGTTTAAAAACAGTTCAGCTGCAGATCTTTTGTGGGAGATTGTTATCTATCTGCACAGCTCTTGCAGGTAAGATCACAACAGGCCCACAGGTCGTGGTATATATGTATATGTACATCACTTAAAATCAATTATGTTTTGCTGCTGCATCAATGCAGAATCATCTGCATCTCCATCACAATACATTGTAGAAAAAAAATTATTCAACACCCCTAACAACTTCTGTTTCCCCTACCAATAATGTTGTTGGAAGGAGCCATGTTTCAGGCCTCTTTAAGGTTAAACAAAGTATTATTTTAAGTAGAACTTTTTTCACAGGGTTTAGGGAGATGATCAACCCCACAGGGCACCTGTGTGATCAGCTGTCATCTTGCGGACCAGCTCAGTTTCAGTGAAAACTATGATATGGTAACAGTTTAGAAAACTTTGTATTTGTCCTATTAATTTAAAAAATCTTGGCATTTTTTCAGGCCTTCCAGCTGTCAGTGTATTAAACTAAGACATATGTTAGCAGGCTGATAAAATCACTATAAGACGACGAAGAGTGTATGAATTAAAATGTATATCAAATGTGTAATTTACTCAGTAACCCAACTAAAAATACTAACGTGTAACTTTACTGTAGCTTTCAGATGGCTGTACATCCAGTGTGAGGGCTGTTTTGGGCATTTCAAGGTAGTGTATCCAAGACCTGACTTTTTTGTATTCAAACTCACTCACAGATCAGATTATCACAAAGAAAACATAACTAAGATTTGATTGCCTTGTTCACACTCAATGGAAGCGGGACTTTTCATTGCGATGGCTCTGACAGTTTCATTGACATGAATACTGCTTTTTAGGAATGAACTATCTATTTTTAATAAGTGGCACACATTGGTAGGTTACAGTATTTACTAGGTTTTGCAGTTTGTACTAATTTTTTCACACTGCCAGGGTGCTCTCTGGATGGCTGGGGCCCTGCACAGCAGCCTTATCACAGCGGTAGGAGGCCGAGAGGTTCCTGTGGTAGCGCCTGCTTTGGTCATGGATGGGCTGGCTCCGGGTGTGAATGGATTCTGGAAAATATTCTTTCCTCAAAAGACCTTTAGTGGATGCACCGTGGTTGATGAGAAATTGCAAAGCATTTTCAGTTTACTGTTTGTAAAAATTATTTTAAGTATTCCACAACTTTTTACACACTTTTTCATAGATCGGAGAGCCTCTGCCCATCTTTAATTCTGATTTTCTCAGCTATTCCTTTTGTATGTAAATATGTTACAGACCTGATATCAGTAATTCAGTTTTATAAAGGGTACATTATTTTAAAAAGTTTTTTTTACTTCTCACAAAAAGCAACTCCACTAGTAGCTAAGTTACAGGATCATGAAAATAAGTAATTACTGGAAAAAGAATCATTATGTTACATTTTTAAAATGTTCAAAAACATTCCCCATAATAGAACTTTAGTTCCATCTGCAAAATAAAACTGAATATTACATCTAATGAATGAGATAGAAACTCAATGGAATCTAACAGAAAGAAATATCTACTCTAATGTCAGGCAGATGGCGGCCATGGCTCTCTCTCCTCCTCGTGAGTTTGTGTGTGTGTGTGCATGTTCAGGTGTACATTCTGACTTACCTAAGTCTGCCATGACATTTTACTCTTTATCAATCAATCATCAGGCTACGTGGTTGTTTCTACCCTTCAGCCCCTGGTCACATAAAAACAGTTCCAGGGTGTAAAGTTATAGTGTAATGCTGTTGCCATCTTCATTGTTAACTATTAACTGAATTCAGGTTGTGGGTAAGATAAATAATTAGTCAGCTTTCTACTCAAACATAGAATGATGCTTTATTCTTACCTTGGACCCGGTTGTAATAAAAAACACAACTCTTCTTCTAGACACACACTGAATGCATTCTCCAGTTTCAACCGTCTCAGTCCATCTCCTCTCCACTACAGCTGTGGCATACAGTAATAAAAAAAAAACATGAAACTTCAACCAAAACACAGACTTTCTTCCGTTTTCAGCCATTTGTTGCCCCCTTTTTTAAGAGCTGTAGCAGTGTCACATATAACAGCTCATTGTATACTGTCAAATTTCTCAGTATAGATATTTTTTATATGATGTATGATCTCTTGTAAATAAAATGTTTGATCCTTTAATTTGCAGGTATTTTTGTTTTAATTTTATTCAAATAAAATAACATTTTCAACTGCACTGGTGGGAGGAGCTGCTGCCTAATTTAACAGACTGTTTGAACTTTGTCATTATCAAAATATTATTAATATTATCATTAACATTAAGTGTCTGTCGGATCAGCTCCCAAAATAAACTTTTCTGTTCACTTCTGTCCAGCATGTTATGTAGACAGAAAGACAGTTTCCCTTTCACTGGAGCAACAGTTTTCCGTCCATTTGATTTGACTGCCAGAAAACAAAGATTGAGTGATAACATCAGATCTCTGTATCATTTTAAACACAGTTAAAATTACTCTGGCTTCTCAGTCCACAAGATAACCTCAGTATGCGCTTCCACGTAGAAATATGGAAGACTTTGCAGTTTATGCATCGATATTTCAGCAGCAAAGCATGTGCTTATGCTGATTCCTCATACACCTTCAAAGAAAGAAACACATTATGACCATGGAATAACCACTCTGATCTTGTCCACTTGGTATGTGTTTACTTTTTTTTTTAAAATAATACACCTGTTTGGTAAAAATGTAAAATGCAATGTGCTGTAAATGAATGGGCCTTCCTTGTAATGTTTACAAGGTAGTTAGTGTTCTTCCTGCAGGGCCGTTTCTTCCTTTAAATGCTACTGTCCATATGTAGACATGCTTTAACGGTTGTTCCTTATCCCTTCTTTATTGTGATCCTTTTTCAATTTTTTGCAATACCTTGATTGTAGCCAGTAGCATGTAGTTGTTGGTTTTTTTTTGTTTTTTTGCAGCTGCTTTTGTTACAGGTAGCAGCAGAAACGCTGCCACCAACAAGAGCTTTCTGACTGCAGACTGACACATTGTCATTCTAATGGGCTGCAACATAAACTTTTTGTCAATCTAACAAATACTACAAACTAAGCATTTGAGCATAAACAGAACATATAAAATCTATTTTTCCCTTTTTTCAGAAGTATAAATGCCACAATTAGAGAGCTTACACAATAGCAAAAACAAAAGTGTTTAAAGCAACCCATCCAAAAAGAGGGCCCCAATCTCTATTGTACAGTATTTATTTGTTACATTAGTCATCATCATGTTAAATCATGGTTGAAATTTGGCTATTTCTGATATATGATTCATGTTTAACAGTAATTCATAACCAGTTCATGTTGATACACAAAAATGCTACCCCTACCAAGTGATATGGTTTTACTTTCTGTCTTTAAGGAGACAGAGGACATGTCTTTTTAGCTTAGCTTTAGCATTTCTCACCATTTTTATTGATTTATTTATTGCTTTTATTGTACTGTTACTGAAGTACTTTTTTATTAACTCTTTTATTTATATTTTATACGTGTCGCTTTTATTTGATCTTATTATTTAAAATCAACTGTAGGGTATTCCTCATGGGGATCCCACACACCAGGGGCAAATGGTTGGGAGGACCGCCTTTGTCTGATTGGCTGAGGTTCCTGCAATGGAGCCCTATGGCTTTGGTGTGGACCTCTGCCTCTGCTGATCAGGGTGGTTTCCAGTGCCTCTCTGGACTTGGATGTATGACTCCTGGTATGAAAAGATCTCCAAAAATATTTTATTCTCACTGCAGTTGAAGAGACAGAATGGTGGGGGAGAATGCATGTTGTATGTGTCTTTGTATGAGTGAATGTCAGTGATATTATGATCAGGTGGGTGTTTTTTGAAATTATTAGTTGCTTTTATGTAAATAAGTTAATACATTTTAAACTTTAGAAAACTAAAAATGAAATATGTAACTGATACATGAACCCTTGCATCAATGAGATACTCCTTCTCTTAGTAATAGTTGTAATGACATAAAAGAATCAGAACAAGTATCTCATAAATGTTGCATCTGTTATTTCCATACAAAATAGGAGCTATTTTCAAATTCAGTGGCCAGGTTTACAGTTGTCTATCTCAGTTTGAATGATCACTGTCTGGAGACAAACGTTACACCTGAAATACATTATTTTCTCAGCAATTCTGCTGAAATGCTTTCAGCCACTTTACACAAGTGTTGAAAACAACCCGAGTGACTTTGAGTGACAGGAGTGGCTCAGGACCAGGGCTGGGCTTGACAGCCCGTATCCTTTTCCCGAGCTGGAAGTAGAGACTGGCTGAAAATGGCATATCCCAAGGAAAGCCAACAACTGGCTATCACCCTGACCGTTTGTCTTCATCAATCAACCTGCGTTTGTTGACCAAGCAACATGATGTCACTATTAATTTCATGCATTCCCTTAATGGGGTCCAGAGGGGCATCCTAACCTCACAGTAGGCATTTCCTGCCCTGTTGCATTCTGGGATATGTTCGCTTCAGGAGATCAGTTTTTCGAAGTTTTACTTCTTCTCTTGTTTTTTTCTACGTCTTTTTTATCTTCCTTTCATTCCTGTCTTCTGTTTTCCCTCTCTTGGTGTTATTTGCTTTGCTTTGTCATAGCCCTTCTCGTTGGAAGCAGCTTCACTGTGTTTGTATCCTTGTTATGTGAGTAGTTGTGATGATTTCCACTTATTTGCCAAGGTATACACTGAACTGGATGTAGCAAACCTTTTGATCAACCCTCAGATTTTATGAACAGATACTGGTGCCGTGTGCTCAGATCAGCGCATTAGCGTTTTATTTGAAAGAATGGTGTCACTGTGTTGACAAGCTCCTGATAAGTTGGTGGCTTCTAAGGGAAAATGTTTAAAGCAGATAAATGCCTCAGGACTCCATCTGTCTGTCTTATTGTCCTGATTGTAGTTTATTTTCGGTGATTATGAAAACCTGTTTTAAACAGACTTTGGGGATGTTGGTTTATTAGCTTTAGATAAAGTGTACCCCTCGCGAAACGATTCTGCACGTGGTGTTTAATGTTATCTCTTCTGACTTCTGTGCATCTGTATTTACTGTCTACATCACTGGCTTTTTATCATCCCTTTGATTATCACAGAGGAGGAGGGAGTTGCGAATGATATTCCTTGCTCTCAGTCTTGCTTACTCCCTTCTCTTTCTTACTCTCCCTGTTTCTGCACCTCTCCTTTGGCTTTAAGAGGCTTAGCAGCAGCTTAGCGCCCAGGTCAAACTGGCCTTTGCCCTTCATCTGTCAGCCTTTTGATGTGGTGCCAGCCTGGGCTGCTTGCTACGCTCTGCCTTTAACAGCACGTCCAGAGGTCAGAGGAGGGCTCTACTTCAGGACCCCACCCCACGCTAACACCCCCCACCTCCCTTGCAGATGTGTCTATCTCTGATACCCCCTCTTTCCCACCTCCCCCTTCCTTGCCTCTTCCCTGCCCTAGTGCCCATTATTATTTTATAGTTTGGTTCTGCATTCCTTTCTCTCAGGCTGTGGTGAAAGGCAGACCTTTGGCTTTATTGCTTACACATGTCCATGGCTTTCTCCCTCAGCAGGGAGAGACAAAACAGCAAGAGGGAGATGGCCAATAGGGGCCAGCCATCTCAACTCTCCCCACCTTGAACTAATCGCTGGGGGCCCAGGGTACAACTCTACCTCAGCCTTGTGCCAGTGGGGTTTCAATTTGTAGAGACATAAACATATACTAAAGCCAAGGTAACAACGCAGTGATTTATCAAGCTAGTTCACATCAAATTATCACAGCGCCCCCCTGCTGTCAGGCCCCATAACAGCCCTCAACCAGGCCTGCTTCGGAGGTGCACCGTGGTCACACTTCATTTAGGAGTGCACAAACACGTGTCCCCCTGTCTGGTGTCCTTCTGAGTGTGACCAGCAGCTTCACACCAGCCGATCGACACACTTCAATTGGTATGTTTGCTCTTGCATGTGCGTTTTCAAAAAGGTATATGAAGTGCATCCATGTATGCTGTCACATTTGTGTGCAGTTTTTCTAGCTGAAAGAAAAAAACAAACAAACATCTGCACAGGTGTTTTTGCAAATCACTCCAAGAAATATGAATCTTGAAAGTATATACTGATAGTAAAAATTGAAAAGCATTATGTCAAACATATGTTGTCTTTCTTTTTTCATTTCATCTTCTGAAACAGACAACAATAACTCGTTCTTGGTGGAAAAGCACCAAAGTCAAGTTGAATTGTGCGTGATTGTGAAAGCGAGGTATGTAACAGAATCTAACTTGAAATAAACAGATTATTTTTCTGTAGCAAAACTGTGTTTCACTTTAATATGGTGCCTGACAGAGTGTTGCCTTTGATCTCCACCAGCAGAGCGCGGCACATGGATAATATATCTTTCAGAGATAAAAGTAAAAATGTGTGCAAGCTGGTGATGTCATTCAGTTGTGGCCGCAAGCCTGGGAGAAAAGCTAACTTTCGCAGGCAAGGCTATCCCAGGGATCACCAAGGGTGCTCTCTGAGCCTTTGGGGAAATCAATTACACATTTTCTGAATTGTGATTCTTGCTGTAGGAACTTAATCGTAGAGGCCTTCTGCAGAGGATCATCCCAATGAGTTTGGACACTGTTTTTGCTCCTTGGTGTGTGCTCTCTCCTCACTCTGTCACCCAACCCAGCTCCCACCTTTGCAGATCGCTACATTCGTGTGCAGCTTACAATTCAGCAGAGAGTCATTCATCATCATTTGCTGGCGTATCTGTCTTGAGTGCCTTAGCTTTGATCATGTTGTATTTTACACTTTACATCTGTTCCACATTTAACCTTCAGCAGTAATGTTGCCCAGAAACTATTATCCTGGCATAACTGGAGAGGAGTTTACAGACGGGCTATGCAGCCATTATAAATCTGGCATATTTGTCATAGCCCAGTAAATAAATGATCCACTAGTTGAAACGTTGAGATAAGCAGATCTCTACTTGCTATTTCCTGCCTTATGGAATGAGACTCAGAGCAATCCTGTGCTTCCTCTAACGTGATCTTCTCTTCTTTCAAAAGCTTATCTACTTCTAAATCATCCTCTTTGAGTTGGAAGGATAGAGTTTTGTATTTTCTCTAACTCTTTCCAGCTCCATCATTTCCAGGCATTGCTCTCTGCTTATGTGTGCTGGCATTCCACCTATGCCCCCAGCCTTACTTTCTTCTCTAGGTCGCTTTCTCTCTCTTTTTCTCTGTCCTCAGGAACCCAGGATCACAAGGCCCTGACCCCCTCCTCCTCCTCCAGCACACTAATCATCCCTAATCAGAAGTGAAATGCATTTTTCTAAGGAAGTAGCTGGAAAATTTCACAATCTGCATTTCTCCGACCAAGCTGATTAGGGAAACATTATCCTGCTTTCACAGTCACTTCCAATCTGCCTTTAATCTGTCACTTCAATCGCCTAATTATTTAGTCAATGACCTGGGGACGCAATCTTACAAAAGAATGAAATGCATGCCATATCATTTTCCCTTTCATTTATGCATGATATCACTGGTTACATGTTATGTTCCCTTGAGCTAAATATGCAAGCCTTGTTCATGTACACATAAATGTGTGTTTCTGCTCTCTGTGAGTGCGAGAACGTGTATGTTACAGTAAGTGTGTGCATAGTTTAGCTACTTATTGTTTTTGCAATGCGTTCGTATGCATGTGGATGTGTGTTTTTGAGTGTGTCAAGACTGGCTTGTTTAGAAGCTGCTGAGCTGTGAATGCTGGCTGGGGGTAGTGCAGTTTAGCCCAGAGTTGGAGAAGCCTTTGGGAATGAGACTCTGTGGGGAAGTTGTTATTGGAAAGGTCATGATTACAGTAGGGGGTCAAAATAACTCGCTGACACTCTTTATACACAAGTGACTGCTATTGGGCCTCGGGGTGTCAAGAACTATATTGAGTATTGACTATATGTCACAGCAATAAAAAGGAAACCTGTTCTCCATTGGTGAATGCTCTACCTTCAAAGTGTGAAGTCAGGACAAAACGGTAAAAATATCTTCAATGTCAATAAGACTGTCATGTTGACATGCTAATTTAGCCACAGAGAAGCAATGCCTTTTTAGGCTGCAGTTTTAAACAACAACAACAACAAAAGATGATTGAAGAACTTTGCTGCCAATAAATGAATGTTGCATTACTGACTAAAAATGGTAGATGTAGTAGTTAGTTCCAGTTTCATTTAAAAATGCTTCAGACTCTTTTGGAATAACATTAAATTGGCATTTTCAAATAAAAAATGAAGCACTTTAACCTTAAAAATAATAGTTGAGAAATATCATATTGAAAAGTGGTTGCATAT
>JAVQJG010073038.1:0-14528 GCA_036024015.1 Craterocephalus amniculus | reverse complement strand
TGGTAGTAGTAGTAGTAGTATGTATTAATAGTAGTCGGAAAAATGGGTATGGTTATAAGTTAGATATGAACAATTATTTTAATATAAAAATATTTCATATCAGAAAGAGAAATTGTAATTGGAAGGTCAAGCCATTAGATAATAGATAAATAAATAAAATTCATCCAGCCAAGCCAATTTCAAAAGGTTTTGACTTATTTAGTGTAGAGATGAATATACTGGAAGTAACTTACTGTGTCAGTAGTTTGCTTTTTGCTGAGTAACCACTGGCAGATTTTCCACCTTCCTTTGTCCTGAAAAGGTGACTCAGATCTCGTGGTTCAGACTTAACCAGCTTCTAACACTGGAGCCCCTGCTGGGTTTTGACTACGACTTTTTCCCCTTCAAACATTTTGCTGTCTCTCAATGACTGATGCAGCTCCGCTTGAGAAATAAAGGTTTGCACAGAGCTTAGGTTAAAGTTTTTAAAGCTGGAAAACTGCTCCAGATGTGACATTTCCATACATCTGCAGCAGTTTTCTAGCTCAACTGGACTTGGATAACTCAGAGTGCACAAACAATCAGCTGTTTCTGTTCCTGGAGAAGAAACGTGGAAGACATTTGCTGACTTGAAAAGAAAGAATCGAATACAGCAGCTTCCCTTTTATTACCAATTACTTTTATTACAATTTTTAAAAATGCACACCTAAAAGGAACGAGGCTTTCGAGTTGCATCTTGATGATGACGATGATGATGTGCTGTAGGCTTCATCGGGTAAAAAACGCCAAGCGTGCAGCAGAATGTGAAGGCGTCGGGATAAGAGGTTCAGTCTTAAAGCCGTGGATCTTTCCTGGAAAACTATCGGATTATCTGGATTCTAGTTGTTCTGCGGAATTGATGAGTTTAGCATCCTCCACAGGTGGATGCTGAGCCGAGGTGAAGCGGCTGATTTCACCAGCAGGTCTGCGTTCCAACCATCTCTCGGATTTGTGAGATCGCTTCTTACCCCTTACAGATAAAGTGACAAGCTCGGTCATCTGGGGCAGGCTGAGCGGAAAGCTGCTGCTGCAGCGCTACGAGCTGAGCTGGTTCAGGTATCGGCTCAGGTGCTGCACAGACGTCAGCATGTTGGGCATGTCTCCTCCTGGAAAGATTAGGACTCTTAAGTTGTTTTGGGAAGGCCTCGCTGTGCACTACAGAAGCACGAGGAGAGTTCTGCCTCCGACTGTTTTATCCTCATGTAAAAACCACCAATCTGGAGGGCGGTTACCCCCGTGAGGAGGAAAGTTTCCAGGCTCGGGCTCAGCTCCTGCTGGTGAATTTAAAAGATCTGCTGCCACTGTTTTGGTGTTGGATGACACGGCACTCCTTCACAGGTCTCATAGGCTTCATGCCACAACCCATATCATCAGTCTAATCAGCTTAGTTTTAGTTTCAGGTGTTGTCTGTGTTGCAAAGGGGAAGCAATGGTGCCATCGCTCCTGTAAATACTCAACAAAATAAAGCTCTTTTTCTCACTTTTTTTTTACCTTAAAGGGACATACCGTGCAGCTGTTGACCCAAATATCAGCCTGAAGTGAGTAATAATGGAGGATTTCGTGGGTGCACTGATTGACACATGTCGGCGCTCCGAGGGGGCTCCCCTCTTCTGAAACCAGATGTTATAACTTTTCAGGAGCGGATCTGTCTTTCATGGATCATGTGACCTGTGGGAAGTTACAGGTTTAGCGCCTCTACTGGCCAAAAGTTGCACAATATCCCTTTAAACCAAGGTTACTCATTCCAGTCCTACGAGAGGCTCAATCCAGCAGGTTTTCAATGTATTCCTGTTCCAACCTGAGTCTGATTTAATGGATCCAACAGCCAATCAAGTTCAGCACAATGATTCATTCATTCATTCAGGTGTGCTGGAGCAGGGATACGTGGAAATCCGGTAGTAACCCGCTTTACACAAATTACAAACAAAAGGAGGGAAAAAAACAAACAGTTATAAAAAACCTAAATGAAAACAGTAATAAAAAAGAAAGCAGAAAAAAACGTAAAAAGAAAAAACAATCCAAAAGCAAAATACATACAAACAGCATCCTCATTCTTTTTTCATGAACATTGTGCTTGATTTCTGTCCCTGTATGTTGTCATTCACAGCTTTACTTTTCAAGTGAAAACACAATTTTTCTGTTTTTCCGGGTCACTTTTCACCCACTTCCTTGTTTGCAACAACATTATTTTAAAAAGCTAAGTGTCTCTAAACTAATCCTGGATCCCGGAGTTCCCTAAGGTACAAAATTCCCTGAATGACATCACTTTAGAATAAATGGATTTTTATCAAATGACCAGAAAATGTGGGAGTGATTGGGCCTTTATGTGGGCTGATAAATTACATTTTTCCATCCGAATTCTCCCCATTTTCCTGAGCTAGTTGAAGACGGTTATCAGATGATGTGATGCTGAATTCTGATTTCTACCAACTCTGACACAATAAAGCTCATTTTTATCGCCTTTCCTGGCGGGTTTTTGTAGCCATTAGTGCTTTTTAAAAAGCGATGTGTGATTTAGTTTCAGGGTGTCTATATTTTTGCATCAAACGGCGTGGGTCTGTTTAATGAAGGAGGAAGTTGGATTTGATGCGTCATGACACGCGTGGCAGGTGTTTGTGTTTAGGTGGAGCGAGCCTGACTTGTTGTTTGTGTGTGTTCTTGTGTGTTGTCTCACAGGTGGTGCTTAAACATCACTGTCTCTCGCCCTGTTTCTCTCTTTTCTGTCTCTCTGTCTGTGTAGGCTAATCCAGTTAGCAGCTGCTCGGGGAAAACTTCAGCCTCGCTCCTCAAAAGCTCGTTAGTCAAGCTTTAATTATTGCTCCCTCGCTTTGCATATCGCCATGACGCTAATTTATGCCCGTTGTCGCGGTTACCGTCGCCACGGCGGTGCATGTGTCAGTGGAAGCAGCGAGCGGGGGAACAAAGGCGCGTGCGTGCGTGAAAAGATGTGGAAGATGTTTGTGAGATTGTCTGTGTGTGATGGATGATGTGGTCGCCGGTGTGTGTGTGTGTGAGACGGATGTGGCTTTTTGCACAAGCGTGTGTGCAGATGTGTGAAACTGGCAGCTCGTGGGCGGGTCTCTGGGGCTGTCTGAGTGATGATTGGATGGGAGCGGATTGACGGGCGCTGGGCTCAGAGGAAGCTCCTGGTGCCATTGACAGATTGAAGCGGGAGGTTTGAACCGGTGTGTGTGTGTGTGATACGTCACACACTAACAGTGATGCATGAAGGAAGCTGCGGGTTCTCTCCACCTTCTTTCTTCATCCTGTTTTACTGAAGACCCTAACCCAGATGTACAGCCGGGGCTGTAAACCTGGTCTAACCTGCAGGGTGAATTTAGGAAAATGTGAAAATTACATTAGAAGCATTAGCAATTATCTGTTTATCTATTAGAAACTTTCAGTTTTACTTTAAATCATGAAGTGCTTAAAGATTCCCACTCCTGTTAAATATAAAACATACAATACGATAAAACTTTATCCATAATGCAATTTACTAACAATGATGACCAATGCCACAATATAGAGAGTTAAAAATGATTAAAATAAGAACATAAAAATGAAAATGAATGAATTAATATTTTCTATAAAACAAATAAATCTAAGCAGGGAAAAAAGCATGATTATTGTTTTATGTGTGTATAATTTTCATAAATGACCATTGGAAAAAAAAAAAGTTTAAATGAATAAATGCAGAAAGAAGAAACCATGAAGTGTTTATGTGCTAAAATAAATATGCATGTTGTAGAAAAAATAAATAAATAAATCTTCCTTCAGTTTGTATGCTGAGGTGAGGCAGTTCAGGTGGTCTGGATTCCTACATGAATATGAAAAAAATACATGTATGTGCTTTTAAAATAACCTGTACTGTACTAAAAAAGTACTTAAATCTTGATGTGGAATTCTTTTTTTATATTTTCATTTCCAGATACCTGCAACTAAACGTTCTGGGATTTTCAGATCCAGTTGGAACGCATGTGTAAATAACCGACTGAGGAAAAATATTGTTATGACTGCAGGTTGAGTTTTCTAAAAGGATAGTTTATTAAATGGAAACATTTTCTCTGCACTAAAATAATGGGAAGAACTATTAAGCATGTTTCATGTGTGGGAAAAATAAAAACGAGCCAGGAAATAGTCTTGTCCCACTATCGCATGCTAAGTTTTAGCCTGATTCACATGTCATGTTTCCCTGGAATCACATAACTAGAATCCATAGTCTTGCTTTTTTCTGCGTGTAACGTGCAGCCGGTGTTTGAGGAATCATTAATTATCGAATATTACAAAGTGGCTGCTTCAGCCCCTTGGCTTGCCTCAAGGATGAGCTAAAGATGCCCGAAGATGTATTCTCATCTATTGTTCCCTGTTCGGATTTCCCTTTTTTCAATTATAATTCTGTTCAACTCCCGAACTGCTTGTTTCACAGAAGGAAGAAAACACCTTTATTTGGTTTTGTATTTCCCTTCCACAGCGTTTGTAATCTTTTAAAGTGTCTCAGTAATAGTCGTTGAGCTTTTTGTCCGAAGGTCTTTGAAAGTTTTCTTTGCACATTTTTCTGCTTTTTCCCTCCATTTTTCAGTCCAGACCTTGTACCTGACTATTTTCAGAGGACTGTTTTTTTGTTTGCAGAGCCACTTAAAACTGACCTATAAATCATTTAAGCATTAAAAAGGCTTCCAACTCAAGAGATAAACAAGAATTATATTGACCTGTAACAGCTACTTAGCGAAGAACCGTTTTAAAAGGAATCTTTGGGCTTTTTGTTACCGGCACTTCAGCGTGGTGTGCAGTGCGTCCTGAAAACTCCTGCAGAGACGAGGGAAAAAAGAAATGTCTGGAATAAAAGGAAAACTATAGGAGCTGAAAATGATGTCTTTAGAAATGGAAAAAAAATCCAGGTTGACCCGAATCCTGATGAAACCTCGCTAGAAATGGAAGAAGCCGTTCCTAAGCAGGAAGAAAAGGACGAGTTTTGATCCAACTGGTAGCAAACGGACCTGCTAGTGTTTCTCCGTGGATTTGGCAAATCACGGCTGCATAATCAAATATACGGAAACAAGTAATCACAGTCTGACCAATCAGGAGGGAGTGCTCCGCGTTAGCTTCGCTAGCGTAGGATGCCCTCGCACACGTGGAGATATACTTATATTATATATATATATATTATATATATTTTAAGGCTGGGCGATATGGCCAAAAAATAAAATCTCAGATTTTTTAAAACCAAACCCTATTTTCGATTTTAATCGATTTATTTTAATGGTCCTGTCTTTCTTTTAAACAAATCACAAATATTAGATTTTATAGGTAAACATGCTTTTATTTCAATCATTTTAAAAGGAATCTTTGGGCTTTTTGTTACCGGCACTTCAGCGTGGTGTGCAGTGCGTCCTGAAAACTCCCGCAGAGACGAGGGAAAAAAGAAATGTCTGGAATAAAAGGAAAACTATAGGAGCTGAAAATGATGTGGTTTAGAAATGGAAAAAAAATCCAGGTTGACCCGAATCATTCGTTCAAAGACTTGCAGATATTAAAGTTGTTAAAGAATCTGGGGTCCAAAATTTTCAGCAGTTAAATGAAGCTGGGTTTTTCCAGCACCATGTCTTTTGCAATGTACATGCTACTACTTTTGGAGGCAACAGCGTTTAAACAGATTTTAGAGAAAATCTCGATTTTCAAAAAATGTAATCCTCATTAACAGCAAATTCGATTAATCGATAAAATTTATTTATTGCCCAGCCCTACTTTATTTATTCTGTGTTCATCACTTCAGACAGGAGGCAAGGAGCGAAGGCCTCACGGAGAAGAGGTTACATGTGTGACCAGCTCGTAGCAGCAGCACTGCTACACCTTTGCCACCAGCTGTTTGATATTTACCGGCTAAGAGTAAAGAAACAAAGAGCTTTGAATATCAGCTGTTTGGGGTCGGCGACAAACCGAGGAAACGACGAACAAAGAATAAAAAGCAGAGAAAATGTGAGCAGCACAGCCTCACATCCAGTCGTTTCCTCCATCTATTTGCAGGAGATATTACTTTCCCTCCCTCTCATACACACATTTTATCTCACTCACACACACACACACAGACACACAATTCCACATACACACTCACTGCGACTCCTCCATCTCTTCCTCTCAGCCACACGTGTCGAGGCTTGAGCCGCTCTCAGATCCTATGGAGAGACTCTGGGGATGTCGGGGGGGGGTGGGGGTGTGTCTGGGAGGAGCAGAGGAAGATGGGATGAGGTGTGTGTGTGTGTTTGTGTTTGTGGGGGGGTGACTGCTGTGTTCCTGTGTATGTTTGCTCTCTGGCTCCTTCAAGATGCTTCATGTTAAGACAAACAGCTCTCTCTGTGCTCCTGCTGCCACACACACACACACACACCGGATCACATGTGCTCCAGCTCCGTGTGTGTGTGTGTGTGCGTGTGTGTGTGCACGTTTTACGCCCAATCTGAAAACATACATTGAAGTAATTGTGTTTTAGGTGTTTTATGTGTGAGTGATGGAGGAGCGTCTCTCCCTGGAGGCCTCCGACTCACCTCCTCACACACACACACACACACACGCACACACTCGTGCATGCCAGCGAGGTGTTCAGTTCATCGTCTCCACCCGTCCGACTCGTCCCGGAGACGATTCAGGCTTACAGATGAAACTCGCCTCCACTAACCGGCAGCTTTAACAGAGAAGTGTCGCCGTACGGCACCGACTGGATCACCACAGTGTGTGTGTGTGTGTGTGTGTGTGTGTGTGTGTGTGTGGGTGTGTGGAGGAGAAACCGCAGCGTGTGTGTTCATGGTGTTGGGCGGGTCATTCTTATGCGTGTCTGTGGGCCAAAGCGAGGGAGGAGGAGGGGAAATGCAGTCAGAGGGCTGCATACTAAACAGACTGCTGTCACCCCGCCAGCGCCTCACACACACACACACACACACACAGAAATGCATGCTTGGTTGCTCTCCCTGTTATACACAAACACCGTGCACGCACACACACACACACACACACACACACAGCGTGCACGCACACACAGCCCCCTCATGCCAGCAGCTCAAACTTAGGCTGCCGGTTGCCGTGGCAACCATTGCCCACAGCACTTTTGCAGCCCAAATCAATGGCAACTTTCTAAGATGTGTGCGTGCGTGCGTGTGTGCGTGCACGTGCGTGTGCCTCTCTCTGCCGGCGTCGCACGCTGCAACGGATCTAGTCAGCGTGTCGGCGGAACCGGGCGGAAAGCATAGGTCGGCCGTGCGAAGGGACACACAAAGATGTGACCTGGCCCCTCGTCCACCCAAATGCACCCCCCCCCCCCCCCATCACCCCCCCATCTGCTCAGTCAGATGCCGACACGCGCGCACTTAGAGAAGCTGCCACTTACCAATAACTGCACCCCGTGCTATTTGGTGTCATGCTCCAGCAGGTACACACACACACACACACACACCCACCATGCCTCTAACCCCACCACCCTTCCCCTCCTCATTATTGCTCAGAGTGAGATGATAAAAGGCGTCGGAGGATGGAGGGGGAAAGTGAAACGGTGATGGGAAAGCAGACCGGGGGGGGGTGAAGGTGTGTTAAGGCTCTTTGAGGATTAGGTCGGGAATTCTGACTCTGTCTTACTGAGGAGGAAGCAGGAGGTGGCGGCGAAAGGGGCCAGATCGACTTCTCGCAGCAATTTACCTCAAACGGCTGCGACGCCGTTAATCCGCTCTTAAAGGAGCCTAATCCAGCAGACTTGTACTTGATACGAGCGGGAGGGAGGCAGGAAGGCGGGAGAACTCAGGGAAACGGCAGGGAGGCTGTTTCAGAGGCTCCCCTGTGTCATGCATGAGATCAAAAATGGCGCTCAGACAGTAGAAACGCTCTGAGCTGAAGTTCTGCTCATTTCCTCTCCTGGTGGAGCTGCTGATTCTTTCCAAGTTGCATCGGTGACTCAGAGTCTCGCGTGCACATCACTTCGTCCAGTTTGGACTCAAGCTGCATCAAGTCAGACCAAATCATGAAAAAAAGACTAGCACCAATTTTTTACTTTTGATGGAACAAAAAAAAAACTTTTCTGGGCAAAGTTTCACATCAGTTGCATGAAATTGCATTTATGAATTTCTCAGGAAGAGGAAGACCTGCTCTAAGTGTCATTCCACCACTGGTTTAGGTAGAAAACTCATTTACATGTTTTATCTTGCAGGTAAATGGTGATAAATAAACCATTTCGACGATAAAAATATCAGAATACCTACAAAAATGGTCACAAGGCCGTGTTTGATGTTTCATTAAAGCATAAATGTCACAATCAAGGACAGAAAATACGTATTTATCTTTTCACTGACCTTCTCAGTGATTTTTTTAAACAACAAAAACTGCACACAAGTCGTCATATCCGTCATGTTTGATAAGGGAAGGCGGCTGTATCGTCCGATATTTGCTTTTTTTCTGGCAACATACCGCTGATATCAGCATAATGGTTGATACTATGGGAGTCTGTTTAAAAGTAAAGCCCTTTTTCAGTGTCTGCTTTTCATCTAGAAAAGATTCCATTGTTTTTAAATATTTGTTGAATAATGCAGATAAAATATAAAAACACATCAATGGCATATCGGTCTCATTTACAGTTCTCATTTTGACACTGAAATCGTTGTTAAAGTTCTTTATTTTGATTCTATAATGCGCGGTTACTTAGTCTTATATCATACTCTAAGTATTTGTGTTCATGTTCAGAATCTATCCTAATTTTAAAAAAATCCTAATATCAGCATTAGTCCCAAAAATGTCATATCGGTCGGGCTCTAATATATAATCACTTGAATTCTCCTGGTATCTGTTGTTTTACTATTTAATTGTATTTCAAAACTATTAAATTATATATTCGTTCATCTGTCATCCCAGAATTAAAAATGCTGCTGTTTACAGCACCTCAGTATGTCCTCTTGTCCCCTTATAAAGTAAAAGATATGATCATTTCCTGATCTCTCATATTTTTCTCCTTTCCCGTCTCGTAGTCGTTGCTTTGGGATTAGACCTGTAGTGCCATCAGTCACAGCTGATCTGCAGCACAGACGGACTAAACAGGTGCAAATCACGCCAACGCTCCTAACTGTAAATTTGTGCAGTATTGTTTCCAAAAAAGGTCGACTTTAAAAAGAAATTCATTCAGGGGGAGAAATTTAAAATGAAAATGATAAAGACATTTTCATCCTCAGAAAAAAAATTTGCAGGATAAGACTGGAGTCCTCTTTGTTCTGGTTTATACAAGATATTAACTGTAGACGCACGTGAGTCCTCAGAGTCCTGAGGCTGTTTTGGCTGAATTCCAGACACTTTTTATAAGCAACTGTCACCGCGACATGAAAAGTTCCCACACTGGCTCTGCTCTCCGCCCGAGCTGTGCGCAGACCTCCATGCACGCACTGAAACAAGTCATACGTTAGTGGTTTTAAAGGTTATTCCTTTCTTTTCTTAGTTTACAGCCAGATAAAAAGAGGATGCATCTGGATTTACTTTTTCAAAGCACTTTGTTTTTACAACAAAAAAAAGAAATCCTGCAAAAGATGCATGTTTGAAATGAGTTATTTCCCTTCTTCTGTGTGGAGAATGGCATCAAAACAGAGCAGAAGGTGGTGAGGCAGATGTCAGCTGACAGGTGAAACATGAGCTTAGCAAATGTTTTCTTCATCAAGCGCTGGTTTTCATGCATCACAGTTCTGACTCAAATCAGAGGCTCATTATCAGGCTTGTGCAGAACAAGCTGGAGAAGCATTTCATTTAAGTCAGGTGTGCGGCGGCAGGGAAAAGTCTAAAACCTGCACGACGCTGCCTCTGTGCTGTAAGAGTTGAAGGCTCTGTTTCCTTGCAAAGCATCTAGATCAAAGTGAGTCAGATTCTTCTATGATTGCACGAACAGGTCAAATCACATGGAATCTGATATGGTAAAATCCGATCTGGGCCACTTCTATATGTGGTTTTAATTTCTGATACAGCTCGGATTTGCACAAATGCGACTACGGTCTGAACACCCAAGTGACCCATATCGGAAATCAGGCGATGCTGACGTCGCTCTTTATCGACACAGCAACAGAGTAAACTTGCTACGGCGTAAACATGGGTGCACAGTGAAGGAACAAAAAAATTTAAGAAATTCTGAGTGTTTGGGTGGATGCAACAATACAAAGGAGACCTGAGGGGTCGCACTGTCACCGGTCAGTTTTTATGAAAGTATTTCATGTGTTACGGCCGAAAGGGGACACCGTAGGTTTCCATGTGACAGAAAAGCAAGAGCCTAGAGCAGAGGTGGGGGTGGGGGTGGGGAAACCCTGGTCCTCGAGGGCCGCATCCCTTCAGATTTTCCATCCATCCCTCCTCCAGCACACCTGATTGACATCAAATAGAAGCGACAACCAACCACAGTGGTTCATTCATTTGAATGCGGTTTGCTGGAGCCGGGATGGATGGAAAACCTGCAGGATTAGGGCCGAGGATCCCCACCTCTGGCCCCACACATCGTTATGAACCTCCTGCTCATGTGGGTCACTTCAGGGCCGTAATTAATTTAAAATTTTAACAGACGCACAAAAAAAAAATCCTGACAAAGGAGTCGAGAAAACCTCCCAGCTTTAGGGATGTTGGATGGAGATCTGCCGTCTACATCCATCTCTTCTCTCGAAGGCATGCCTGTCTTTGGCAGGAAATAAAAAACAAACATTTTGGCCTTTTTGGCTCACGGTTATTAGAAGATTTTAAAAGAGAAAAGACAGCAGCAGCTTTGGCTGATTTAAAAATGAGTAAAGAGAGAAAATACAGGGAGTTAAATGGAAAGAATTGACACTGGAGCACACGCTAGCAGGGAAATAAAACGGAGAAACAGCCAGTCCTGGAAAAAGGGAGTTGGATGAGAGCATGGGGAAGGTGGACTAATGGATTTAGATTTTCTAGGTCACAGAACATGGAGAACTGGAAACTGATCACAACATCAGATGCTCATACAAAACGGGGAGAAAAAGAGAGTGAAAATGTGAAAGTAACCTAGATACGGCGGCCCAAACTGTTCTGACGGCCCAGGCGGAAGGCTGGAGGGACGCAGCAGCCAGGAGGAGATGGAGGATGGAGGTTGCTCTGGTCTCCAATTAGAGCTGAGAGGCAGGCTGTAGCACACACACGGAAATTCACCTGATCTGTGCTTCCTGTTTTCTTTCTACACATTTGTCTCGTGTGTTTGTCTCTGTTTTCTTAGCCTTCATGTTTCTTCGTCATTGCCTTTCCTTGCGTGTATTTACAGACACGTCGATGCATTTTTAACCCCTTTTCTCTCCTGCACGTATCCTTAAACTCTTCCCCCATCCACCTCTTCCTCCTCCTCATCCTCCGTCCTACCTCCTCCTACGTGCTGTTTTCTCTCCGCTGTGTATCAAAGAAAAATTAAGCCAAATAAACTTGAACCCCGGAAGGTGATTGATGGTTGCACAGAGCTCCCTCTCTCCATCTGTTTCCTTGCTCCTGTCTTTATTCCCACAGTCGCTACCCACTCGTCCTCCTCCTTGCTGCTGCTTTTCATTCACACACAAACACACAGTTGGTAAAGTTTGATTAATTGTTTGGGTTTGCAGAGCCACAGCAAAGCTCATTTAAGTCATTTTTATATTCTTGAGTGTTTGCTTCAGGTTACACGATGATTTCAGATGCTTTTCATCGTAAAAACTGTTGGTTGGTAAAGAAAAAAACTGCTTGGTTAGTTAAAGTACTCATTTGCAACGTTTGCACATAAATAAAAGTTTATATTGTGACTTTTATCACCCAACGCAGCAATGCTTGCATCTGCATCTAGATCATTACTCAGCTAAAATGTACTTGGACCAAGCGGCAGCCTCTGGCTGGGAAACGTGTGGAATTGCCAAAAACTGCAGTTCCACCCTCACCCACTAGTGGTCGGACTCCAAAAGGGAGTCAATCCCCATAGACTCCCATGTAAAAAGGCCAACTCCACAGCAGAAATAAACATGTGTATTATTTATTAAATAAACGGGTAAAGTTTACCTCCATGACAACTGTGGGGGAGGAAATTTCTTTATAACTAATTCATTTACATGTGATTGATATGGAAAATCTGATTGACAGCTGTCAGATATCCGGCAATGATATTATACTGTATCAATACAGTGATAGAGCGATCCAATGTTTGCCGATATCTCAAATTCAGTCGCAATATGATTTTGATTTGCTTTGATCATGGATCCATCGATTGATATGAAACAATATAAAGCGATATCCTGAGTGACTGATCACAATTATTTCCATTCATCACAAAAAGCAACTAGATCATCATTTAAGCTTTCTTTATTCCTGAGCTCTGGCATTAACTTTCAGTTTAAAAGAAAATATTTTCAAAATAAAAGTGCGTTTGATAACTGGTCACTCTATTGATTTTTTGCCGATGTAAGGATTTTTTTTATTCATTGACTCATTGACCATATGATCGATGTGTCTATGTATTGTCCCACCAACAAGCCTGCCTTAGCTTTAGCCCGCCTACATCTGTTCGCTGGTTAGCTCCTTTAATCTCTGGCTTAGCTTTCAGCTACGTACCTGAAAGCTTTGTCTCATTGTTTCCGTATGACACAACATTCAAAATTCTTCAAAACTGTGTAATATACTGTTTTTGGGTGATACGATGAAGAAATCGGGACCTTCTGACCTCAGAAGTTAATACTAAAACTAATTTTTGCCAGAAATGACATTAAAATGTCAGTAAAAATCACTTTAACTGGAAGAAGTTCTCTTGCGAGTTAATCTGAGATGGACTGCTGACCTGTCCGTGATGCACCCAGCAATCCCACGGCATCTTTGAATTTATAAATCGGCATTTAATACCTTAAAAAGTCCCTAAATTTTTAAATATCCAGGTTTACTGTTAATCTGCCAAATATAAAGGTACTTTTAGGACAAACTGCAGATGATACCTAGCAAGAGTTGGGTTAAAATAAGAAGAAATATAATTTCAACCTGTAAAGTAAAATGGAAAAGCAAAACATTTCTATTAAACATAGTAAATAAGTATTTATTCGCTCAACACGTCCTCAGACTCCAGGTTTGTTTTGTACGGACTGTACGGACCAACACCATCTATCAGCCGCTGTGACAGCCGCGGTGCAGGGAGGCAGCCTTATCAGGCATGGCACAGGACACCTATCAAGGGTCCTATTGTCCTGTCCTCCATGATAAGTAACACGGGGGAAAGATGGAGGAGGTCTGCTGTGGGAAAACTATGACGTTGACACCTGCTGGTTGGAGTGCTGGACACAGACGCACATCTGAACACATCAACGCACACAAACACCAGGCAGCGTCTCCAATCTGCAGCGCCACAGATTAAAAACACGTCAGGTTATCAGCGCCTCCAAAGGTTGTTTTGATGCTTTCCCTGTGCAAATATAAGGAGAAAGTGTCACGTGCGATCCGCTGGAAGAAATCTGGACTCCTCCGTCCACTCACAGATGATTTTAAAAGAAATCTGTTCACTCCATTGTGTGAGTGCGAGCGCGTGTATTTGTTTAACTCCCCCTTCCCCTCCTTTCTGCACTTTATATCACTATTTCTCAAGCTTCCCAGCATCCTCTCCAACTGTACAAATAAACGCACACACCCTTACTGGGAAAGATGTGCTGTCGCACTAATTTCTGGACACACTGAGAGCGCACACCCACGTGTGTGTTTTAACGTGGGGGGGTGGGGGTGAGGCAGCCCCGGCGAGCCAAAGATAATTCACTTTGGACAGAGAGTATCAATTTGACGGTGCTGAGCGTCAGCCTCACATGCTTCATGTCGCTCTCTGCAGCAGCAAAATCCATTTGCCTGCTATGTGTGTGTGTGTGTGTGTGTGCGCGTGAGTGTGTTAAATGCATTTGCTATTTTTACTTTGTTTTCTGCATATTTTGATGTTCTTGTTTAAAGTTAGTGACTGTTGGGTGAACATGTGACATGGATGGGGGGACTGGTGTCACATCTACTGCATCAGCTCCTTCCTGCCAAGAAAAACACATCCAGCTGGGAAATCTTTCAAAAGTAAAACTATTGGAAATTGGTTTTCCTCCACAACTCACTATACGCCTAATTAAATCCTTTATTTTTTATGTAACTAGCTTTACAAACTGTCGTGTTTTAGCTGATATGCTCTCTGCGCCGTCTCTAACACGGTGAATCGGGTTGACCAATGAGGTCTCGCCCTCCTCACCACGCTGCATTTCTTGACCTTCTTCCATCATCTGCCGTCATTCTGTTGACGGTAAGCACTAAAACACACTGTCATTCTTCTTATCCCTCCCTTCCTCCCTTCGCCTTCCTTCCTTCACCCCTCCCGGCCTCCCTTATTGTAGTTTTTGTGCAAGAAGGCAGAAAATCTGCTTACCCCACACACACACAGGGACGTTTGCCAGTCTCACACTAAGTTCAAACTGCTGGGAAAGCACAACTTCACCTGCAACATAAACAGTGTGTGTGTGTGTGTGTGTGTGTGTGTGTGT
>JAVQJG010073026.1:0-20402 GCA_036024015.1 Craterocephalus amniculus | reverse complement strand
TTTTTATTTTATTTGTTCTTCTTTTGTTTTGGCTCTGGCGTGTGTGTGTGTGTGTGTGTGTGTGTGTGTGTGTGTGTGTGTGTGTGTGTGTGTGTGTGTGTGTGTGTGTGTGTGTGTGTGTGTGTGTGACTGTTCTGGTTATAGAGAATGGTACACGGGACTTGATAGTTGTTACTAACAGGAAAGCGTTCTTTTATTTTAAGATAAGAAATTTTAAAAGATGAAATAATGAGCTAAATTAGAAAACAGGTCAATCTAAATTCATCAAGATGCTGACAAATTTCTTTGTACATTCGAACTTCAGGAAGTAAGTTGGGTAGATGCTTCTGATCTTTTCCAACATTTCTGGAATTGAATCCTCTCAAAGCGGCCCAGTTCCTGCATCAGATCATGCATCTCTCCGACTGCAGTATCAAACACAAGTAAAAGAGATGCATAGCTAAAAAATCCCTGTTTTATTGGAAAGGGCTCTAATTATTAGGATGTAAGTCAGGCTATGACTTGAGGGCCGTCTCCTTCATGCAGGCCTGCTTTATATTTATCCCCTCCTCTGCAGCTACAGCAGCAGTGCCACCATCACGACCAGCAGAGTGTGGCTCTTTTATTACATCGCCCACAGGCAGGTTCAGCCCTGTCACAGTCACACATATTCCCTCAGACACACACACACACATGCACACAGCCACAAGGACCGGCAGCCAGTTGAGTCCCTACCGCGGCAGAGTTACCCCACATCCCTGTGCAGCCCCACATGGACCCTTGGGACAGCAGAGCGAAGGAGGGGTATTATGGTAATACTAGAGCCGGCTGCTCCCTTACCCTCTCCTGCATAACAGCTGGGAAGAAGCATCATTACAAGTATTGTAGCAATCTGTTTAAGAAAGACACATTGAAGAGGTTGTGTGACAGAGAGAGGATGAGTGCTGCATACATAGATCGCATAAAATATGATTAAAATGTGTGTGAGGGGAGTGGAAATAAAATGCAAAACTTGTTATGAACACCTTATATCAAGTCTACTGTCAAAATGGCCAGTTGTAAATCTCTATTTTCCCCTTTTTACTTTTTTATTTTATTAAAGGTTTCTTGTGTTGAGCTGGCCATATCTCACGACCAGGGGCCTGTGGCGCATAAGGAATAAATAGGACATAAAGAACTTGAATCTCTAATGCCTCATATAGCTTTACCAATCTATACAGTAGTGTGTCACAAGCCGGAAATCCATTAGAAAAAGACAGAAATCACATGGCCTTTCACTTGTGCAAGAGCACTGGTTTTATGGTCAAATCGTCTCAATTTCATGCAAAAAATACCTGGCCAATTATTTTTATCCATAAATTATTTCCTGGAAAGTTTAAGTATGTATTAAGATAAAGAAGTTGCGATGCTGATGCTCAATTCGCAACACAAATGCAGCTTTGAATACCCTTATTACTATAAATGAGTCATTTTACATCACAGGAGATCAGAATAAACAGCCTACTCCACTATTCTGGTATAGATTAGACCTTTGACAGAGCAGTCAATCACTCACTGTCAGATTAGCCGTTTATCTGTGTGTCGTGTTTGGGAGCAAAAAAGGAAGGGTTTTAAGTCAGAGGCTTCCATTTTTAGGAAACAGGGATATCCATTACAGCCATTTTTCCCCTCCCTGTGCCCTCCCTCGTGTTCTATTTTCAGCGTAGTTTTAAACAGAAAGTTTGATTGATAGCGCGCAGACTCACAGCATGCACAGAGGTGAAGGGTTTTTGAATATTCCGAGGATTAACCATTAAAAATGCATATTATCTCATCACTTTTGCTGCCAAGTAACTGGAAAACTATATGTTCCACCAAATCAGAATATGGCTCTGCTCTTTTTCTTTTCTTGACCTGCCAGAGGGCACGTGAAGAGGAGAGAGGGGAGGGAGGAGTATGGTCTTTTAAAAAAAACTGCTACAGTGCACTAATGTCTCTGAAACCTGAGCCCTTATTGGATCTGAAGGGCAGTAATACACAGGCATCCTCAACCCTCAAGCCCCTGTTTAAAGGTGAAGATTAAAGGTGAGTGTATTAGCAGCAGTGTGTAGCATCATGTTTTTGAAAACACAACAAGGTTTGATCGGTGCTCTGTGGTTTTTGTTTTTGTTTTCTTTTTTTTTCACAATAACTACTTAGAGGGGCCAATGAAATAATGTTCAACAGAGACATTCGTCATATTCGCCCTCCCCCAGCTCTTCACCCCACACACATTCACATACACACACACACACACATACAACAGGAGGCCTTATTAATAATTTGTAGCCACTTGACTTCATATTGTGCTTCCAGTGGCTTGGTCAAAGCTTATAATTACCACTTCCCTGTTTGTATCATTTTCCATCTCCTGTGCTTTTAGTGCAGTATTACTTCTCTTGTCCCTCGCTCCCTCTCTTCCTCCCTCTCTCCCGTATACACAAGACCAAAAGTGCAGGCACATCATTTATTGATAAGACAAAAAGAATGTAATGAAATTATCAATGTTCCTGAATTAATTATGAACATGATTAAGAAAGCTAAAATCTCAGGAGCCAGTCTCTCATTACCCATTCACTCATAGGGATTGCTTTCATTCAGGGAAGGAGAGGCGAAAAAGCCTTCCAGCAGAGCCCACTCCTGCTCCGCTCCTCTCCCCGTGTGCCTGTCCCCTCGTCTCTGCCGCTGGGTCAGTTGACCAGCCCTTCCTGCAGACCGGCCGGCAGCACGTCCGGACGGCTCTCCTGCACCCGTGCCTTTGACTGTGATGTTGCCGGGCACAGCCAGCTGCCTCGTGACCTGTGATGTTTGCATGGAAAAGAGAGGATGTGCTCGACCTTCCTGTTCCACACCTGCAGTCCAGCTTTGAGGTCTTGACCCACCCTAAAAATGTAGCAAAAAAGAAATACAAGGTAAGTTAAACTTGTCAAACTTCTGATTATTATTCAAACTGCTTAATTTTTAGAAGCAACCTGCACTATTTTCCACTTTTCTGTAGATTAGTGCTGTAAAATAATATAGTGACAAGTTCCACTTTTACTTCACTACAAAGAGATATTGTTTGTGTCAGTATTACTTCTGTTGTCATTCTGGAAAAAAAATTGATACCAGTGATAATGGTGCTTTATGCCACTGCCATTATACATTAATAGTTAACTGTTGCTTGATAGAGAATCTGTCTTTATTTTAATGAGTTTGATTTTAAAAAAAAGTAAAAATATATCAAGTTTTAAGTATTCTTTCTTAGTAGTGCCACTCAGTTTGGTTTGGTTTAAGTTTGAAATTCTGTAATGAAGTAATTGAAGAATCAATTATTTCAATTGTCCAAGTCACTGAAGTGCGGAAGTTAACTTGCACATCTATATTACACTGATATAAGTTTAATCTTTGTCTAATAAATTATAATATGAGAATGGCAGTACAAAATGGGAATGTGAAATTGAAATTGTTAATTCATATTTATTTAAAGCAACTATAAACTGTAAAAAAACATGTATGTGCAATGATCCACATTCAAAGTTTCTGCCTTGTTTGAGTAACCTGGAAATGTCACCCATGTGCCAATGGTTTCATCTTTATAATGAGAGAATTATTGTTCATTACATTTGTCTCAATAACTATCCATTTATATTCAGAGAGAGTGAAAGAAATGTTCTATAAGGTTCAGTGTAGCTTTCTTTCTCTCAGTCACATGGGAAAGTATGTGGAAGCACTACTCCCCAAAGTATCAGGAGTTTCAAAGAAAACCTCAAACCCAAAGTCTCTTTCCTGTTCACACCATCTCTCCTTCTAACTCTTTTCCTAGCTTTCTCTTCACTTACATGCCTGAATACACATACACATGCATAAGTAGATACAGAAATGTTAACCTGTGTGTCATTTCACCTCCCAATACAACATAACATACACACTCCTGTACATGGACATACTGTAGTTCATTCCCTCTAACATTTACTCAGTTCCCCTCATCAACCTTAGTATTATATTTGAAAGCTTAAAGGAAATGTTTAAGTCACAACTGTTGGTAAATTTAATGCATGTTTGGACCTTAAACCTTTATTCTAAATGGATGTTTTCAATGCTATTCATAGCAGAGAGAAGGGAATTTTCTTGTTAAAAGTGAATATGAGGAGGAGTCTTGCCTTTTTAAAGTTATTCCCTCATTTTGTGCTAAAGCATCAAGGTAGAAGAAAATGGGAAAGGGAAAACAAGAGGGAAAGAGAGAGATCTCAGGGGTTAATGGCAATCCTGCTGTCCTAGAGATTGATCCAAGTATTGGATCGCACATAAAGCTGCAGTTACTGGATATTACCCTGCTGCTATCGGCCTGCAGTGATGGCCTGGATAAGAAGTGCTTACCAAAGAGGATGCTCCTTCAGGGCAGATACAGTTTCCCAGCCCTCAGGGAACAACAACCACATGCCTGCTGCTTGCTCAGGACCTTTCTGCCTCATCGAGTAAATCCAGGGGCCTTATCAAGTTACTAACCTCCTCAACTACTCAAAAATGTTTATACCTCAGATTTTAAGCTGTGAAATGGCAGGGTAGCAATTAAATGGCACCTGCTTTTCACAGATAAGGGTGTTGATTGTTTGGTTTAGTGTTTTATGTGGAATGAAGAGGAGCTATCGCAGATTTAGTCCTGAGCAGAAAGCAGTTTCATAGATTTTTTGATTGTGAAGATGCTGCGTTACTCCAAACAGAAATGTTCACTGTTCATAAAGTTTACTTTTCACTCTTCATCCAGGATTTACCGAATCTGGCTTCAATGATTGGTGTAATTGCTATACACAAAGACTTTGATGGGCATACTTAAAAAAAAAAAACAGTCCTTAAACCATCTCTCTCTGTATTCCCCATTATGGTTCTCCCTCAGATTTGTGTGGGGATTAGCTGAATCCAGATCTGTGTCAAGGTGGACAGATCTACCCAAGAGCATCTGCTGTATGTGTCTCTGTGGTAATACCCATCAAGCACCTGGCTTGCACCACACACCAGCAACCAGAGCCCAGATGGCAGCTAAGCAGGCTAATTATTTCAACACAAAACTCTGATATCCCATAGTAGCACTGAGGGGCCTCTTTGGCACTCTGCGTTTCTGTCTCTAGCTCTGTCCAGGCGGATCTCATCCACAGAACGATAAAGATGTCAAGTGGATAATCATGGTGGGCATGGACAGGCCTCGGTGCAGTACTTGGCTTCCAGATGTAAATTTGGAGAAACTGAGGCATTTGGCAGGGTCTAGTGGTGCTTTGGCTTTGCTCTCGTTACTCATTGAAGCAGATGCATGCTCATTAAATTCCAGTGGTGACAATAGCACAAGTTTTTTGCCATCTTTTGTGTGGATCAATTTAGTTATGAGTGTGTAAAAACAGCTGATCAGACTGAGGACCAGTATCTGGATTTGCTACAATTTTTTTTTTTTCATTTTCAACTGCAAGCTTTTTCTCATTTTTTGATAATGTGTTTTGACTGCATTTATCTGCTTTTGAGGAATGCAGGACTCACTGAGACTCCTCATTATCCGATTCATTCATTCATATATTGTTGTTGTGTCCCCTGGTGGTCATACTGAGTTGCTTAACGTCTAAAGATGACAAACCAAAGATCATTTACGTCCCTTCTCTGTTGTTTCGCTGCAAACTCTCCATATTATCTGGGACACAACGCGTCCTTGCTTCAAATACCACAGGGCTCCTAGCTTTTGCATCACATCCTGTTTTGTATATATCGGTCTGCTGTTTCCCATATCTGACAGGGACATGCCCTAAAATACATTAGGTGTGGTTCATTGCAGGCTTTAACCCAAAAGTAACCATACTGTGTCAACATCTTTATCTAACATCAGAGGCTGCAGTTTCCCTCTGCATCCTCTGTGAGGTTGATGAAGTGTTGCCATTAGGGCCCATCTCCTGCATCCACAACCGCATCAGAGGAAGAATTGCTTGTACTTGATAAAGCTGGCACTTAGAAGGAGGTGTGGCGCCCACAGCGATAACCTACTGACTCCAGCATTAAAGAGTCCACCGCTGGGAGCACGGCCTGTATTGTAATCTATTGGTTCTTGTTAAAGAAACTAATTGCTGGCTCTAGTCTGTGTGCTCTGAGTTTTCAGAGTTGTGTGCTTGGAGAACAAAACCTCTGCAGACTGATGTTCAAAATAGAGCGAAAGTAAGTTATTGATTGAAATTTGATTTCTTGCCTAGACAATATAAAAAGTGATATGATAGTCAAATTTATATCCACATAACTACTCATGTTCATTTTCTGAGATTAGTTCTGATAAGATTTATGGCAAAAAGACTGTACAGTCAAACACTTTTTACATTATATATAAAAACTCCATTCAAGAGTTCAAAACTAAAATTTCAAAGATGTTCATGGCTATATCTTCTAGTGAAAAACATATGTTATCACATGCTATATTGCTAATGAGGTGTAGACTTTCCCTGTTTGACATCAGAACATGTAGGAGCTAAAGACACAACCAGCCAGTACGGTTTTACATACACGAGAGGGAGAAAACTATTTTGTGGACTCCAACTCACAAACAAATTAGCTGAAATAAAAGCAATAAAGACTCTAATTTGTCCCAGTACAGTTCTATCTCATCCTTTCACCCTCCTCCTCCTCCTTCCCTCTCCCTGATGTGTATCCCATCTGCTTTGGGGACCTCTCCCCAGCATGCAGGAGCAGGATAAGCATACCATTTCCCTGTCAATACTTTACTATTAGCCCCTGCAGATCCATATATCACTGAGCTGTAGGCTGGGAGCTGGTGTAGGGTGTTCTTGTTATCTGAATGGCCAAGGTTGAGGGTCTCCACTCTGCCCTGCACTTTGATTTATCCAACCAGTAGGTTAATGAGAAATGGAGACTGGCTCTCACCTTTAGGGGGTAAAAACATGTGTTCATAAATTGTGGCGTTGGGTGACAAACAAGCTGCATAACGTGTCCTAAAATGCTGAAGAATTATTTGTTTTCTCAGCAAGTGTCTCTGGTAGATAAACAGAAGAAGGAAAAGGCACACAAAGCCTCTTCCTTAGTTTTCTGCTTTAATTAGTTAGAAAATCTTCACTGAGACAAACATTTGAATTATACCAAGAAGTACAATTTAAGAAGAAAATGGAGTGTTTATTGAACGATCCCACTTTTCAGTGAGAAATATTTTGATTTACTTAAATCAGTATCAAAAACAACATTTCAGTTCAATCTGGACTGGAATCTATCTTACAGGATGTGTTACACAGCCAGGTTACACATCCATGTATAGTTTATTACTGTAATCATAGATTTAATCTAACATTCAGCTCTAACCAATTTGACCTGATGAAGTTGGTCTACAAAAAAAGGTATAATCTGCCAATAATTGTATTTGATGCACTAATTGTGGAATACTGTGGGATTGGTTTCATTACTTCAAACTTTCCTCACAGCTCAGTGCTTTGATAATTTTCTTAGAAATGTTGTCTTTTCCTAGGTCCTTACCAATCTGTCTCATAGAATAAATAATTATGTCCACCTTTTGGGACTTTGACAATCTTCAAGACACTGCATTTAACTTTGTTTTCATCTGCTGACTGAGGCTTAATTGAATTTAGAAAGTCAGGAATGTACCATAGTCAAAACTATACTCCTGGTTATGTTTTTTATGACCAATCAGATCCTAGTACAGTGATTACCAGCCTATTTTCTTTGATGTTTCGATTCATTCAAACTCTAAAAAGCCATGGACCCCCTTTCCCAACCTGTGCAGAAACCATGCTTAGTTTTATGCTTTCAAAAGTGAGATTTGCACCATAAAAATGTGTTCTGGTGTAGTCCTGTCCTCTAACAAAGCAAAAGTTAAATTAACAAAATATGGCCTTTGTTTATTTGTTTTTTTCTCAAGATGGGGACAGTGTGTGGACATTAATCACAATTACTCTGAATATCCAAACCCTTGGGGCCGCTATGGTCTTTGGGGGACCACCTTGGGGGGTCCTGGACTACAAGTCAAAACCGTTGTCCAAATACATACTGTATACTTGACTAACTGGTTGGTTTTCTGGATGTAATATCAAATACCTCTCCAGAGAGCTGCTGTAAAATTAGCTTTGAGACTGATGACAGTACAGTGGAGTAAGACATTTTTAATTACTGACAAAGAAAAGAAATACAAAGTAATTATGTTTTATCACCAGCTGTTGGTACTGTAAGGTCTTTAATGTACTTTTTAATTGCAAGCCTGCTGTGGAGAAAGAAAAATCTTTAGTCTCATGATGATCCCTCACTGTGAATGCTTACACCTTACCTCTATGTTGTTTTTCCTTACATTCATGGGCAAAGTGTGACATGAGTACAATAAATAATAAGAGACAGCCCTGTCTGTTGCTTTTCAACACTTTGACAGATCAGCAAGTCACACTGGCTTTCACATCAGTGGGTTTGTGACCTGCAGATATTTTGCCCCAATCCAACTGTCTAATGAGCAAGCTGTGTCAGTGTCTCTTACAAGTCCCTCTCAGCAGTCTGCCTGTACAGTTTGCAAAGTGTGTATGTGTGCATGTGTTTGTTTGAAAGAAATCCTTTGTGTTGAGGCGTTTAGCTGTAGGATAGAGAACTCAGGAACTCACACAATTGCACATCAAGAGAAGAGAAACCACTGCCAGATAAATGTCCTACTTAACTATTACACTGTAGTGCATTTTAACAATACGTTAGACCCTTTCCCTTGCTTCCGTTTTAGCACACACATACACACACACACACACACATACACACACAGACAGGCACACCTTCCATAAAAAAATATCTAACATATGGCTGCATGCTTGTAGCTTGTATCCCAAGGCCAGTTTCCCAGCTGGTTCCCTAAGAGAACTGAAAGAAGGGGGAGAGAAGCAGAGGAGTACAAAACAGCCTTAGAAAAAGGAAAAGGAGATGCGTATAATGATAAGGCATCTAAGAAAAGAAGAAGAAGAAACAGAAAATACTGAAAATGATGAAGAGGAAAGTAGATAAAGGATGTGGGTAATGTACCCCTCTTCCTTTTGCAGCTGGCACATGTATTACAGGTTCGGACTGTTAAGTACCTGATAATTAGTTTGCCGTTGAGGTATCAGTGATGGTTCATGCAGCCACTAACAAGGCCCTTATTGGAGGTGCAGTTGACAGCTTTTTCTCCATGGTTTATGCAGTCTTACAATGCTGGTGTGACACCCAGGGAACCCAGTTTTTAGAAAACAGCTAAAAAGAGAGCATCTACGACTATGTGTTTAGTTTCTACAAATGAATCATAATGTTGTGTTTGAAGCTTCAACACTGACCCAGGAAACAGCAGGCTTTTACCAAACAAAAAAAAGAGAAAAAATGAGGTGGCTAATGTGTCATGGTTCATAACCCTGTATGTATTTTTGTTATTGCCAGTCAATAACTGGGTCGTTTTGTAAAAGGTCACTTGAATCTCTATTTTTCTGCAGTCATCAGCCCAGTTCAGTGGGTCATTATTTTTACAATGATGACATAGTGTCACCAGGACATCATCTTAATATATACTGACTTTTGAGTTTGTTGAATGGCGCACTTACCACCAGTGTTGCATTTGTTTCTTATTTTACTTTTAAAGAAAATGCTTCATCTAGAGGAGAATCCCACTGTAAAAAGAGCATTTATTAGTCTCTAGATCAAGCAAGGAGGAATCATAAAACTCCCATCAACAAATGTGTCATATGGAAGTAACAGCTGATGAACAACTAAAATTGTGTTTAACCCTATAAAGCCAAACGTATCATATTAGATACATATGTTTCTGAGACATTTTGCATCACCCATCCATCCATTTTCTGAACCGCTTAATCCAAGTGGGTCGCGGGTGTGCTGGAGCCTATCCCAGCTCTCAAGGGGCGAGAGGCGGGGTACACCCTGGACAGGTCGCCAGTCTGTCGCAGGGCCGACATGGAGAGACAGACAACCACTCACACACTCACTCCTAGGGAGAATTTAGAGTGCCCAATTAACCTCACATGCATGGCTTTGGACAGTGGGAGGAAGCCGGAGTACCCGGTGAGAACCCACGCATACACGGGGAGAACATGCAAACTCCACACAGGAAGGCCACAGTTTCAAGCCCCTCCTCAGCCGGAACCTGGCTCTGACCGACTTGGGACTCGAACCGGCGGCCTTCTCACTGTGAGGCCGCAGTGCTAACCACTACACCACCGTGCAGCCCACAAACTGAATTAATGAGTAAAAAAAAAAAGAAAAAAGGTTGAAAACAGAGAAACAAGAATGTGTTCTGGAAATGAATCACAGGGAGGAGAGAGTTCATTGCACGGACAGAGACAGCATTATAAGAACGATGGCACAAATCTCAGTCACAATTTGTTGTTAAAAAGTAACTTTTACGTTCACTCAAAGCACATTTAAAAGTAACTTTTTACTTTTACTTAAGTAGATTATTTGACTTTACTTGTATTTAAGTAAAATCACATCAGAGTAACAGTACTTGTACTTGAGTAAATCAGTTTTGTACTCTTTCCCCTTCTGTTTGCTGTCATCTAAGGTTGCATTTGCATCATTTAAAGAGCTGACAAGGACCAGAAGATGTTTCATGAAAACTTAAGCACTGGATAAAAGGTATAATTTCTGTCCTGCTTGGATATATAAGCATATCACGATTGGGAAAGCCAGATTAATGCACTCAACAACTAAGTAAGACAAAAAGGCAGAGTTGCATTCACACTGCCAATCCATAGTCCTTCAGTGATATTTAGTCCAACTCCTTCTCTACACTTCTCTCTCCTGTCTTTGGGCACTGGTGTGATAAGGTAGTGATGGATTGTATTACTCCTGGGGGGAATCCCCTGGCGAGGCTGTGCGTGCTTGTGTGTGTGCAAATGTGTGTATGTGTGCATCCCCACAGAAAGGAAAGAATGCCACCATTGAGCACTCTGCCATTGCGCCAGCGATCCTCTCCCCCGCACCGACACCCCCTTCCATCCTCGCTTGCTCTCTGACGTACAGTTGAAGCAGATTTGGTGACACGAAGATAAAAGCCTTCCACTGTTTCTGTCCTTCCTCTTTCTCAGTGTCACCAGAGCACTGAGTGCCGGTGCTTTGGCCGCAGACATAGAGAGCTCTTTCAAACTGACACAATCACTTTTTACTTAAGCCCTCTGATAAGACAGAGTTCAATGCATTTTGGTGCAATATGTCCACCAGCAGCTCTCTGCAGAGGGCATAAGATGCAAGCTACATTCAACAACTGTGACTGAAGTGCTTCTTATACAATAGACTTGAGTCCTTGTACACTGAACAGCTACAGAGACACAGCCTGATTCTTTATTGCTTCCAATTAAATTGAACTGTAAGCTGATGGGAAACCAGACGTAACATAACAGATCAGATTTATAAAACCTTATTTGGCAAAAGAAAATGAATCAGTCAGCTTTGATTTACAAATAAAATCTACTTTCCTTGTAATTGAGGTGTGGACAGACACAAGCACATCAGCTGAAGTGCGTGATTGGCAGTGGGTAAAACACACTGAATGTATAAATGGTGATGTGCAGGATGTGTCAGCACAGTAAAACTGCAGCAAATAAAGATATTTTAAGATGTCGTTACTGATCAAACCACAACAAATGGCACAAATGAGGATAAAGTTATTAGATTCATGGACAACTGTGAATGTAAAGAAGCTATTCTCAGCATCAAGGGCCGACTTTCAAAAGGAAAATGTGTGTGAAGGGTTCACATTTCCTCTTTATTTGCCTTGTTCCTCACAAACTGATGAGGCTGCACAGACTTGTGGTGAAATTTAAGTTCAGCTCAGCACACATATTCAGATTATGCAGATAATTTGCAGTAAAACAAAAGCCAGCCCCACTATTGTATGCAAGGCAATTTCAGTTGTTTTTTTTTACCTTTGGATTTTGCCAGTTAGGCTCAGAGATAAGTCCGTATTAGTTCTGGTTTAGAGTTCAATGAGTCTTCAGGGAATTCATGCAAATCAATGCAGTGTCCTCCCAAGTGACTAAATTAATAGCTGTTTGTGTGAGCGTTCACGAATGTGTGAGTGAGTCACCTGACATGCGATGCCGGTGGACGCAATTGATTAACCCATACATCAAATTCTATTAAAAGAACATGGTCATAATCTCTAATCACTTCCATGTCTGGCAGAATAAGAGAGCAGGTTAATCTGGATTACACGTCACCGAGGAGAGGTCACAGCCGAGGCAGCTGACAAACCAGCAAGAGCGAAACTCACACACAAACATACACAAACTGAGACAAAATGATGCAAATAACGAAGACGACGTTCTCTGCAAGGTAGATGATCAGTTTGAAAACCTTAATGACCCAGAGTTGCATATAGATCATGACAAAGAATAATAAAGGAAGTGGCATTCAGTAGCAGAAGTGCAATGTATGAAAGGCCCTTTTGTGGAATAAATGATCCATTTATAAGGCCTTGCCCTTGATGATCCCAACATCGCTTTATGACTAACGATACAGAGAAGCAGAGGACATGCAGACAAACTTGTGATCTATGCCTATAGGATATGTTCTGCTCTGAAAAGCATGCAATTGGTATTAGGTCAACATTCAATTTCCTAAGATCTAAATAATAAGATAGGAAATGAGAGTTTGACTGACGGCAGGTGTAAAATCTACTCTGTGAGGCATATAAAGCTGGTGCTAGTCACCATCAGATCCCAGAAAAAGAAAACACAGCAAAATACTTTAAGCTACAATCAAGTGTAAATACGAATTACAGTAAGAGCTGAAGTTTTAAATAAATCACAACTTGACTGAGCCTCTGAATGGCTGACGCCGATGGCATGTGATCTGCACGCCTGGAAGCTAATTGTGGCACAATAGGAATGACTGGTGTTTACAAACGTATAAATCACGCCACACTAAGAGTGTGTTACAAACAAACTTGGCACGAGTGTGGAGGCTGGATCTCCTGCACGTTTTTGTCAAAACTGTACAAACAGAATTACCGGGAGAATGTGGAAGGATCTGGGTCAGAGTGTTTTAGTGCAGAGTTTTGAGCAGGTTTGAGTCTTTCTTATCAAAATTGTTACAATTTTGAGGTACATTCAGAGAGTTGATTTTTCTCAAACTTTAATCATTCCACTATATCTCAAGTCATGCATTAAATATTAAGCAGTATTATTATGTAGCAAGTAATTGTTTAAAAAAAAGTATAAAGTATAGGACTTGCATTATGCTACATGAGAATATCAACACTAACGCATGTCTTTCTTTCTCTTTTTTTTCTTTTTTGGAGAACCTGTGACATTTTTAAAAGGGGAAAAGTTCAGCTTTTTTTTTAAAAATGTGTGATATAATTAATCACTTGCTGAAATTAAGTCATGCATGAAGCATAGCTGGGGAAATGAGTTTTTAGTGGAGCGTCAACTGCTCAGACATGTACGTGACTCATTACAAAGTGCTTTTTGTTAAACGTCAGAAGTCATGAAATTTGGAAATCCCTATTGAGTAAAGGGTTCCCATTTATTGATTTATTTATTTTTATTGAATCATTTTACAATGGGAAACTTTTTTTTTTCTTAATGAAGCTGAGTGAAAGTATGATGTGCTTCAGCACTTTGCTCCATCTCTAGACAGGAGTTTGTCTCCTGCAGACGGCCATCCGCTACCCCAACATGAGTGCACTGAGCGCGCTTTTCACGGATATGTTTCACGGCTGTTTCTATCATCACAACTCCTCTGCAACTTTCCCTGCAGCTGCGACAGAGTCTGGCTTTTACTCCTCTGAACAAGCCCGAAGTGTGGAGAAACTGCGGCGCAGAGCAGAGCTGCAAGCCATCACATTTACAAAACCTGTTGAGCGCGTCTGTTTGACGACCTACCGGCTATTTATCTTCGGATCTACGGTCTTTCCCACCGCTTTCCCCGCAGAGGGAGCCTGTGGCAGTGAGATTTACATTTGACAGCTACTTTCTCTCGGCTATGACTCCAATCAGCTGACTGTAAAACTATCCAGATGAAAAATAAATTAACACTCAGTGTGCCGAATTTGGAGCTGTGGTTCATTACAAACTGTAGCCTTTTCGCATTTTGCCAAATGAAAACAGGGACATGCTTTACGGCTAAAAATACCTGTCTACGACTATATTTGGCTTGGCTGGATCACAATCGCAACGCTAAAATAGTAGGGCCCGCCCCGGTACAATGAATGGACTCTCTGCTATCTCACCCTGCCTCCGTCGGCCAGCTGCTAAAATTAGCAACAAGGCTTGCGTCAATCACGAGCCTCAGTGCGTCAAGGCTGTCCCCGCCCCGCGGGGATAGTTATTGGTTAGAATTAGGACGTTGGCTGAAAATACGCGCCTTGTGATTGGCGGTTATGAATTACTGCTCTTACGCTGCGAAGAGATATTTAATTTTGAGGTTGTTGAGTTCGCTGAGGGGATGCCTTCGGGGTCTGTTTTGTGTGATTTATATGCATACTCAACTAAACCACATTTAAAAGTCCTACACACAAATGTTTTTCTCCTGTAGAAAAAATAATAGTAAAATCGTCAGTGCATATCATAGACTAAAATGATCAGATTTTCCTCTGAATGCATTGACAAAATGATCAGGCTTGAAATTGTCTTTCGACACAAAGTTTTACATTTCATATTACTTCATTCATACTATTGAATCAAGCTTAATAGCTTAATGTAGAAAAATACAAAAGGGAAAACAAAAACAGGTTTCCATCATTTTGTTTTAGATTATTCTATTTAAACACGTTGACTTGTGTTTGGGGAATGGTGAGATCACTTAACTATAAACATAACAAAATATAATTTTAGGACCTGAAAAATAGAATAATCTGCAAACTATTACAAATTATAAGACAAAGATTTACCGTGGCGTTCAGGGTCATAATCAGCACTGAAGATCTTGGTATCCAAGGAAGCCTGAGGGTTTTTTTCTGAAAAACATGTTAACATACATACTATAATTAAGATAATATGATATTTTAACATAATCATCAACAGTCAATTCACATTAATATATTGAAAAAACACATACACAATAAACTGATTGACAGTAAAGCAGGATATTGTTGTTTTAACAATTGTATGCTTATGAATTGAATTACATTCTTCAAGGCTTTTAAACTTTTTTAACTTATTGCTTTTAACTGTTCTTCATTGTTATAATGTTTTCCCTGTGTCCTTGGGTGTTTTGAAAGGCGCTTTCAAATTAAATGTATTGTCATTATTACTATTATTAGAAGTTTCCTTACATTCCTTTGGGGAGAAAATGACAGTGGCTTTTTGTATTTGGCTTTATAAACCAGTAGTAAAAATATGACTAAGTGCCCTGATTCTTATTCTCTATTGACTTCTCACTTGATATTTTCCATTCCATGAAACATCTACTCTGATACATCTAAGAGACAAACGTTGCGTAGACAAACAATGTGCAGCTGCATTTGTTTTAGTTTACATCAGCACAACTCAGCACATTAGGCCAATGTAGCAGGAGGTAATCAGAGAAGCAACAAACGCTAACTGGGAATGTCGTGTATAACAAATGTATTTACTGGGCTGTTTCTAATCATTTTGCCAATAATATTTAATTGCTGTTACTCTTTTAGGGGTTTGAAAACATTAGGCATTTTAGTTTAGGGATTAAGACAGAGTAGCTATCAATTTTCTATGGTAATCCAAGGGATCAGCTTTGACTAATCCCCAGACATATATGCTGTATAAATCTCCCAAAAAGAAAAAACAAAAAGAAAGTTGAATGGAAGCCCGTCTTTAAAAAACGGAAAATATGTGCAAAAGAAATGAAAAATAATCTTGCATACATGTTTCAATGTTGGAAAAACATGAGAAAGGAAGCATCACATAGATTAATGAAAACACATGGAGATTTAAGTAGGATTTCAGTCAACCAAGATTTAATGGGAAAGGTGTTCAAACATTTGACTCGCACAGTACATTAAACAATACATATAAAAGCTCAAGAGCACCAAAACAGTTAAAATAACTACCAATGCATACAGCAAGCTGTGCAAAAACACATACTTGAAAACATGAAATGACTACGAATAGCTTTGAGAGGATTGTGTATGAAAATGTGTCAATAAACAACCATAAACTTCAAAGGACGATCGCAGAGAAATACAAAATAACAAAAAATGTTTTGCTAAATTTGACATACAATGACCAAAACTAAGTGCAAATAAGTCATCCAAGAGGTGTAAAATGTCCACAAGGAAATCCTAATTATGCTTTACAAAAAGAGTTGAAGACATGCAGCAAGCAGATCTTTTGCTCTTCCTGAATAGTTTGTGGTTTCGTTGTCTTGTTCCGAGGTGGGTGGGGGACCTTTTACACGCTAGAGCCCAGGGGCTTGTTGTTTCATATTCATGATCTGGGTACTTCCTCCACCACTGCTGTCTGAGCAGGAAACTGCCTGAAGTCAAAGTAAATCTAAATGTCTTCCAAATCTGTTTTTTTTAAATGGCCACATATTTAAGTTATAAATTTAGGAAATTGTTAATTATGATCATTCAAGAGTTTGCTATGGTCTGTGTGGTTTGGTAAATGCATTATGTTTGTTCATTTGGTGCCAGCTCGCCTAGCGGATCCCCCTCAGCTTCCTATCCTACAACCATCAAACCAAACTCCTCTCTCGCACGTCTGTGTGATCCTCTCTCCACCCCTCTCCGTCTTTCTCTGGCACAGGCGCTCGGGGCTTATGTGTCTCGTATTGTACGGGGTGCGCGAGAGAGGGAGCTCTACTTTGAGTGACGTCACCTCTCCCATGGCGTCAGATTGACGTAGCGCATACCAGCCGCTCTATGTGGAGGCAGAACCCACATAAATTTGACTTTCTCCCCTCAGACGGCGCACATAAACAAACCTGCGTTACAACTCCACACACTTTGCAAAGCACACATCAGCACTGACACGGCTCACGGAACGGACGCATACACACTTTTCACATTCGGGAGTTTGATCCTTTATTTTTTATTATTATTATTAGCCATTTTTTCTACTTTTTGTGCTTTAGGACAAGTCAGAGGAAGATCGCGAAACTTTCTCTCCTTTTGCCTCCAATGCATTTGTGCCTCTTTTAACAGCACCGAGAACACTTTTTAAATATTTTTCTCTTCATTTTTCCAACTCTTTGTGATTATTCTGGATGGGAAACGGATACTTCCTACGAGGTTATTACTAAATGTAAAGACGGAACCGCTACAGCAAACCAGTAAGTAAACTCTGAATGAATGAATCGCTGATATTTTGCCGGATTTTCCCCAGCCCAAATCTCTCGACTGTGTTCATTTATGTTCACTAAAGCACGTGTTACGCTGCATTTTTACCTCCAGAACTGATTTGATTCAACTTTATAGGTGTGCTCTATAACCTGTTGATCTGTAAATCGTCCGCGTGCACGTGCTCGACTACTCCTATCTGTGTGCGGTGGTAGCCTACCAAATGAAGCTGAATTCGAATTTATTTTGCGCGTGAGAAGGTATCATATCCTTTCCGGTTGTCATGGAAATGAGATGCCTCTCACTCGCACAATGAAGAGTGGAGTCAGACGCACAATTGGTCTGAGTGTAACCTACATTCAGGCAGGATCTCGCAGAAGAGAGTTAAAGCTCTTTAATTTCACTCTGTCCTTTCATTTCTAGGGGCCTTTTGTAGGATTTTATAGGGAGGATGTTCTGTTAATCAGTAGCTATAATATGGCGCGTGCCTGTTTATTTTTGAGGTAGCTGGTGTGCTTGCTTGTCATTGACTGGGAAATCTCAGTACTTCAGTACACGTTTTGATCACTTAACCTGTGTCATGTTTATTGGGATTTTAGCATCTGAAAAAAAGATTAATGTTTTCTTGGAAACAAAGTTGATTAAGATTTTATAACCGCAATAATCCTGGTCAGTTAAACAGTCTAATGACTCCATATGGATTCGTCCTTCTCCGTTCCGGTAGCAGGAAAAACACCTTTAACCAAAGCCACGTCCGGTTTCTGATGCTCACTGTGAGACATATCCTGAAGACATGCGATGATGACAGCATTTTATCATAGCAAAGCTGTCTGACGCGAGACAAACAGATGCTGAGTTGAAGTGCTTAAGTAACTTGCTGATTGTATCTCTTTTTTTTCTTCCTCGCCACTCACACTCGGTTTTACGCACGCGGACAGGCACTTCTGACAGTTTTCCTCTCAGTGCTGATTTACAGTACTCATATATTTGTCTGGTCTCTCCTTTATGTCCTCTCTTTTCTCTGTGTCTGTTTGCTGGAAGAGTCGCGCTGTCCGGGGTTATTGGTGTGAGGGGCTACCGGGGCCTACCGGCGCTCCGGAGCGCGTGCTTTGCAGCTCTTAAGTCGTTCTCCTGGTTACCGGTGTGCGCCGGGGCCAGAGCCACTCCGACCGGCTCGGCCTGAGAGGGAGACGAGAGGGGGTCTAGTTTGCTTATTGGGGGTATGTGGGAAGAGGGGGTAGACTAAATGCCCTTTTTAAATGAAAAGGGTTATAAACCCGTCTACAAAAGTTGGGATATGAGCGTTTTTACGCACAAAGCTTTTACTGAGGAAGTTATCTAAGAATCTGGCCACACTGACTTGTGTTAATAAAAGGAACTTATTCTTGCTGTAACTGTAATAGTTTTAAAAGCATAAATGTTTTTTTCTGGAGTTGACTTAAATGACTCCACACAGAAATTGAATAATGACTTAACTGTTCCAAATCAACTCTAATCAAATAAATTTTATACAACTCGACTTGTATGTTTACTCTGGTCTGTCTTTTTAGTTTATTTCCGCACGCTGTGAAAAGCTGCGAAGCATTAGATTTGTATAGTAGTCATGTCTTGACCAAGAAACCACCAAAGGAGTTCCAGTGTCTCATCTCAGATTTGTCCAGTATGGTCAGTTGTTGAAAATTGGTTGATGGGAAGTTTATTCCGTTCACCTAAAGATAAATGACGCGAAATGTTGCAGGAGTGGTCTTGAGAGTCTGTTTTGAGGGTTATGGATTGCCAACTGGCTGCACGCTGGGAGACGGAATGGTCTTGCAACTGTATGACTGAGTGTCTGTGTGTGAGTCTTTTTGGCAGAGTGAGGGAGAGCGGGTATATAAGCGAGCGTGTGACAAAAAGGGGGCGCTCTGGGCCTTGAAATCCACCAGCCACGGTGCGCCTTCCTGCAGTTGACAGGGAACTGGAGGCGCACGGCGAACAGGAGTCCGCTGTTTAAAGGTTTCAGGTTCGACTCTACAGATTTTCGAGATTTGCTTCTCCTGGATGAACCTTGAGCGGACTGATACGGTGGCGATCAGAGGCAAGAGAAGCGATGGACCGGATGCGCAGGCACAGAGTGCTTTTATAAAAGTTCTGACTTGTGTAGGTGTGTGGGTGATTTCTAATAGTTTAGTTATTTTTTGTTTGTTTTTTTAACTCGGTGAACTGATCAAATTTTAGATTATAATAGTGGGACACCTTTTTGTGTTAAAATGAAACCTGTCGCCCACATGTAAGTTGTGAAATGAACCCATAGTTCTTAGTTGTGGTTCTTATGTTTTCCTTGTGGCATGGATTCAGCGTCTCATTTAGTATAAAACATGATCTGTTAGATCCCATATGTGCATAGGTTTTTTTTCTTTAAGAGTTTCATGTATACGTGTTGTAATTTACCCTTTTTGACCGGTATCTCGTTTAAGATATAAATCAGTTTTCATTCACTTTCATCTCTCTTTTCATCTCTTCTACTAATTTACTTGATTTATTTGTTGGATTCGATTATTTTCATGCACATGTCTGATTATTTCAGGCTTTTTAAAAAAAGTTAATTTTCAGTTGTCTTTAATTCTACATAAATCTTTGGGGAAGGGTTGTGAGTTTTTTGTTTGTTTTATTTATTTTTGTTTTTCCGACTTCAATTATTTTTCCCGGAATAAAGTTTGGGAAAGCATTGCAAATAGGCCTACAGGAGTGTATCGCTTAGAAAATAGAAAAACAGGTATGACATTTTACCTTTCATGGTGTTTGAGTTATGATGATCGCTGCTCGGAGATGGTTGTTCTCACCTTTCAGTCCCTGGCTTTAACCCAGACTTTTCCACCTCCAGGTACAGGTTCGGAAGAGCGCGCCCAGCCGAGCTCGGAGCCCCGGCGATCGGATCTTTCCTCTTTGACATCCGCCGAGTCCTCCCCGCTCCAGGAGCCCTGTCCCGGCCGCAGCCACGCCACCCCTAAATCCCGGACACCCAGCATCATTCAGCGCGAAGCTCTTTCACCAGGTACGAGCTGCCACTCAGACTGTTTCAGCGTCTTTCTTTCTTTCTTTCGTTCTTTCTTTCTTTCTTTCTTTCTTTCTTTCTTTCTTTCTTTCTTTCTTTCTTTCTTTCTTTCTTTCTTTCTTTCTTTCT